>CM064488.1:13811271-13856689 GCA_032716605.1 Paralithodes platypus | reverse complement strand
CCCTACATTGACTGTCTCCCTCACCTCCTAACCTATCACACTCAACCTGTCACTTAAGTCTAACAGTCAGTCTTCACCCAACACTGGCTGTCTCCCTCACCTCCTAACCTGTCACTCAACCAGTCACTTAAGGGGAGATTTTCACTTACATGCTCTGATTGATATAGCTTGGTGGATAGCGAATTAGATAGAGGTATTGATAGAATAGCATTAGGTATATAAACTGAAAACAGTAAATATAAAAATAATGGTGTCCTATGGGGTAAAATGTGATTTAGAAACAATGTGGCGGCCATAATTCAAGTTGACATTAAGAGTAGGGGGGGGGGGGGTTCTCCCTCATGTTTGCCCCGTTTATTTTCAGATTTTAAGACGTTAGGCTCATTAGTTTGGTTATTCTAAGACCTGTAACCCCATTTATTTGTCAATATTAAGACTTTTCGTGCCATTTAGGTGTCGATTTTTATCCTGGCGAGCGATAGCAAGCCTGTAAGTTTAAGAGAAACCGGACATTTTTTTAGCGTTTTTTTTTTTTTTTTCCAAGTTGAAGATAAACACAAATGTAAATACAAAATAACACTGGGCAGAACAAAGACAATACGTTAGAAACAATACGGCGGCCACAATTCAATATGACATTACGCTCTGGTATATACAGTAGGTACAGTCGGCCAAATAAGTGATGTCTCGACACCAATTATATTTTGATCAATAATTGGTTTCAGCAATATTTACACATGATTTCTTCTTTTTGAGTGAGATATACACACGTTCCAACACCTACACACCTTATTCAACATCTGGCAGACAGTAATACGGCACAGAGCGAGCCAAACGTAATGCCAGCTGAGACATGACATTTGGCCAACTGTACCCTAGCAGGTGTAGGTGGCTCATGTGAGGTGCTTGGCTAGAAAGGTGTGGCAGAACAAAGATAATACGATTTTTTTTTTTTTTTTTTTAAAGGGGAGAGTTCCACTTGAGGGATTTTTTTATTTACCCCTTGCTCCCTCATGTTTAGCCCCATTGCTTTTGAGATTTTAAGACGTTCGCCACATTAGTTTAGCGATTTTAAGAACTTTTGCCCCATTTATGTCACTTTTAAGACCTTTCGTGCCATTTAGGTGTCGATTTTTTCCTGGTGAGCGATAGCGAGCCTGTAATTTAAGAGGAACTGGCCTTTGGCCGGGAAATTTTTCTACCGAAAAATTTACAAATTTATCTTGAAAGGGGGTAAAGGGGGTGTAATTTCAAGCTTGATGGAAGTCTAGGAAACACACTTAAAATCCTCCCTTTAACCCTTTGGCTGCGGCTATGTTTGGGCTATTTAGGGCATATTCAGGCACTCCTGAATGATAAATCAAGCATCTTCATTAAATGAAGTGTATTCTGCCGAAAACTAGGCGAGAATAGCTTCAAAATGACACCAGAACGGGCCCCGTACGTGGTCTGGTTCACCCGCAGTGGTGCCAGTGAAACGCGGGAAACCCGCTATTATGTAATACTCGCTCGCTTGGTTACACTGTTGGGAGACAGAGAGAGAGACCCGCGCGAGACACAGTCAACCTCGGTGAGCCCCTCGGTGCTCTGTGGGTCGGAGGTGGGCCCCTCACGCTCCCGCCCACTGACACTCTATTTTTACGGTTTTTACAGGCTTTTAAAGCCTGGAAATTGCTGTAACTTGCCAGGACGTTCCAGAACGTCACCCGCAGCAAAAGGGTTAAGTGTAGTGCTTTGTTTTTTGTTTTATTTGTTAACCCATTCAGCACGATGATGTATCTTTACCTTTGATTCCGGCTAAAATTAGATGATGTTATGAAGTTTACGAAAGACCTGTTTTATTTGGAGGGTTTATTGAGATCCTATAAAATACTTTGAGTTTTGTGATTTAGCTTATAATCTAAATAAAATCGTCTAATGGTGACCAGGATAAAACGAGAAACTACGTCATCGTGCTGAAAGGGTTAAGCAAAATAATAAGCTTTATTATTAAGTAAAGTGTTAACAAACTGTAGGTTTATCGGAATATCAAACCCTTCCATGAAACTACTGGAGTTTTGGTATTTCCGATTATCAGATAGGGTGGTGGGTCCAGCGTAATTACGGTAGAAAATGACTGAGTAAGAAGCTGAATTGGCCGCAGGTTGATAGTGAAGAAACGAGTAGGGTGTACTATTTTCTAGTTCTCATTTGTATTTTCTTATATATTTATTTTTTAAACATTAAGTCACATCCTATCTTCTAAATAATGCATAGTCTATACACACTATGGAACGTATCATAGCTAAGTGCAAAATATATACGATGGTGTAAGAGAAAATTGTACATGTTAGATCAAAAGCGGACATTTCCTACACAAATTTGTATCAGTATAGAAATATCTGTCAAAAGGGACATACATGGAGTCAATAAACAACAGAGCGGTATTATTGGGGCAATAGAAAGTTAAGGGGAGGATTTTAACTCCTTCAGCCCATATTATGTTCCAATAAGTCCGAGGAGGCGGGAGCCCCGGGATCATTGCCACTGCCTCGCACTACACTCACAACAACACTGCGGCCGTTAGAATTATCGGAGGAGGCTGAGGTTGCCACCAACGGTTTTATCGTAAGCTAACTTATCGGACTTACTGAGCTCATATGACGCAAACTCGCGTCATAAACTTATTGGAGAGGCATGGAGATAAGTCCATATGACGCGATCGCGTCATATGAGTTTTTGGTTATAAGTTCCATATGACGCGATCGCGTCATATATGTCGCAAGGAGTTAAGTGTGTTTCCTAGACTTCCATCAAGCTTGAAATTACACCCCCTTGACCCCCTTTCAAGATCAATTTGTACATTTTTCGGTAGAAAAATGTTCCGGCCGAAGGCCGCTTCCTCTTAAATTACAGGCTCGCTATCGCTCGCCAGGAAAAATTGACACCTAAATGGCACGAAAGGTCTTAAAAGTGACATAAATGGGGCAAAAGTTCTTAAAATCGCCAAACTAATATGGCGAACGTCTTAAAATCTCTAAAGCAATGGGGCTAAACATGAGGGAGCAAGGGGTAAATAAAAAATCCCTCAAGTGGAAATCTCCCCTTAAACACAAAGTAGGAGCAGCTGTGATCCGATAAATACATAATAAACAAAGGTAAAAATAGTTAATTCATACACTTAACCCCTTCAGTACCGCCGACATCCTTTTCCTGTTATGCTACCTACCAGTAAGTGATTTAATACAGCTTAGGAAGGACCACTAGCAATTATGAGGCTTCGAAATATCTCGATCAAACCCTTTAGCTACCACAGATCCTTCCTAAGCCGCATAACATCGTCTAAATATAGCTAGAATAAGATATAACGGACGTCGCTGGTACTGAATGGGTTAAGACCATATATTGGGTCAGCCAAGACCTATATACTGTATATACTTCTTGGTGTCAGCCACCTCTTTCTGGGGTAACGCCCCTGCCTTACTCTCACTCTCCTTACACACTCTCTCTCTCTCTCTACCAATGCCTCTTTAAGGGCCAGATAGTTGCTTTTCTGGCCCCCCTTCTCCCTCATGTTTAGCCCCATTAGTTTTAACATTTTAAGACGCTCCTTCCCTTACTTTGGCGATTTTGAGAACTTTCGCCCCATTTCTTTGTCAATATTCAGACCTTTCGTGCCATTTAGGTGTCGATTATATCCTGGCGAGCGAGAGCGAGCCTGTAATTTAAGGAAGTATCAACCTTCGGCCGCGACATTGTTCTACCGAAAAATGTACAAATTTATCTTGAAAGGGGGTTTAGGGGGTGTTTTTTTTTAAAGTTTGATTGAGGTCTAGCGAGGACACTCAGGAATAAACTAATAGGTAGATGTATAGACCAACACAACAAGCACCACCCACTTAAGGGGGGTGACCTGTTTTTGTTCTGTCCTTTTCTATCTTTCTCTGGCTTGTACCCAATTGGCCCCATTCAGCCTACTGTTTTAAGACGTTTATCCCCATCCAGGTGTCAATTTTTTACTGGTGAGCGGTAGCGACCCAGCATATTTTTTATTTTTGTTTGACAGCAGGCTAAATTTGTACATTTTTCGATAGAAAAATTTCTCCGGCGAAGCCGGATTTCTTCATATAATGCTGGCTCGTTATCGCTCGACAGGAAGAAATCGACACCTAGATGGGGATAAACGTCTTAAGATAGTTGGCTGAATGGGGCCGAGTGAATACAAGCCAGAGAAAGAGAGAAAAGGACAGAAATAACAAAAAGCAGGTCACCCCCCTTAAGCCATTCATTACCAACTACGTCTTTTTAACTTTATTCTAGCTATATTTAGTCAATGTTGTGCAGTTTAAAAAGGATCTGTGGTAGTCAAAAGGGTTAAGTATGATCGTTCGAAGCCTCATGTTCAATGTTGAAGGCCCCTTTTTAAACTCAATAAATGTGTCTCATATTTGCCAGCATATTAATACAAAGGATGTCACCGGTACTCAATGGGTTAAAAGGGGAGGTTTTTAGTTTGGCCCGTAGATATCCTTCAAGCTTAAGATTACACCCCCTTGAGCCCCTTTCAAGATAAATTTGTACATTTTTCGGTAGAAAAATGTCCCGGCTGAAAGCCGGTTCCTCTTAAATTACAGGCTCGCTATCGCTCGCCAGGATAAAATCGACACCTAAATGGCACGAAAGGTCTTAAAATTGACAGAAATGGGTTGAAAGTTCTTAAAATCGTCAAAATAATGGGGCGAACGTTTTAACATTAGGAAAACAATGGGGCTAAACATGAGGGAGAAAGGAGTCAAGAAAAAAATCCCTCAAGTGGATATCTCCCCTTAACCCCTTCACCACCACTACGTTAATTTTCATCATATTCTGGTTACCATTTGACCGTTTTCTCTAGTCTGTAATCTACCAATAAGGTTCAAATAGGTAAATACGATCTCAATAAACCCGCTTAGTAACATAGGTCCTTCCTAAACTTAATAGAATAATCTAATTTTAGTCAGCATCAAAGGTAAAAAGGCGTCATAGTGCTGAAAGGGTTAATGTAATGCTTTGAATTTCACTATGTTTGATGTGGCCTTTTATTCACATTCATATATCGGTCATTATCTCTTTGATATTGATGAATGACATTATCATCTTCGGTACAAAATTATTTCACTGTCCCATATGGTGCTATGCTATGTTAGTATGTCTGTGGTTTGGTTATTTATATCATGTTAGGTAGTGTACTGTCAGTCAGTCAGCCAGTCAGTAGCCAACCCTTACTCCCACAAGGGGTAAGGAGGATCAGCAAGAGACACGAGGAAGGAAAAAGAGGTGACAAAGGAAGAACACATAATAACAGTTTGTCCACAAAAAACAACCTCACAAGCATTCAGAAACACCAATCACTGATCAGCCCCCGAAATCAATGGCTTCAACTCAGATGTTATACTATAGGTAGCGCCAACGAACTTGACAGTAATCTTGACCCCTTAACTTCTCATAATGAATGAAAGCAATCGAGCTGACATTTCTATCACTTGGGAAGAGCCCACCAGGAAATAGGTGTGAATATTTACAGCCAGTTTGCTCTAGGCCCTTTTGAATTATGAGAAGTTAAGGGGTCAAGATTATTGTCAAGTTGGTTGGCGCTACCTATAGTACTGTTATAGTGTACTGTATGTTAGATAAATCATGCGAGCTACAATAGATGAGGTTCATGTGAATCATGTTAACCAAAGTATTTTAAAAGCACGAGGTATGGTGGGCGTTTTAAAATTTCAAAACTAATGGTGCAAGACATTAGGGAGAAGGGGGTTTAGAAAAAAACACTCCCTTAATTGAAAATATGCCCTTAACTGCAGGTTTGTTTTCTTCCCCTTTAAGGTGGGGTGACCTTTTTTGTTCTGTCCTTTTCTATCTTTCTCTGACTTGTATCCATTTGGCCCCATTCAGCCTACTGTTTTAAGACGTTTATCCCCATCCAAGTGTCATTTTTTTACTGGTGAGCGGTAGCGAGCCAGCATATTTTTTATTTTTGTTTGACAGCAGGCTAAATTTGTAAATTTTTCGATAGAAAAATTTCTCCGGCGAAGCCGGATTTCTTCATATAATGCTGGCTCGCTATCGCTCGCCAGGAAGAAATCGACACCTAGATGGGGATAAAAGTCTTAAAATAGTTGGCTGAATGGGTCCGAATGGATACAAGCCAGAGAAAGAGAAAAAGACAAAAATAACAAAAAACAGGTCACCCCCCTTAAATTACCTGTCCTGGCCGAAGCCTAGTTCCTCCTTCCCCTTCTCCCTCACGTTTACCATTTTAGTTTAGATATTTTAAGACGTTCCTTCCGTTAGTTTGGCGATGTTGAGACCTTTCGCCCCATTTCTTTGTCAGTAGTAATACCTTTCGTGCCATTTAGGTGTCGTTTTTTTCCTGGTGAGCGATAGCGAGCCTGTACATTTAGAAGAAACCGGTCTTCGCCCGGGACATTTTTCTACCAAACATTTTACAAATACTCTATATCTTGAAATAGGGGGTTCAGGGGATTTTTACTTTATTTTTGCTTAAGCTTGATGGAGGTCTAGTGAGGAAATTCAAAACTATAATAATAAATGAATATATAGACCAACAAACAAGCACTACCCCCTTAACTTAATCTATTAAACTGATCACAGGGAAGAATAGGTGTTTACTATAATGGATTAAAGAAACAAAGAGTGGTGCACCGTTATCATTAATCTAGCATATTATCTAAAGCCTAGCACAAAACAAAAAGTGGTGCACCTTTATCATTAATCTAGCATATCTAAAGCCTAGCACAAAACAAAAAGTGGTGCACCTTCATCATTAATCTAGCATATATAAAGCCTAGCACAAAACAAAAAGTGGTGCACCTTTATCATTAATCTAGCATATCTAAAGCCTAGCACAACACAAAAAGTGGTGCACCTTTATCATTAATCTAGCATATATAAAACCTAACACAAAACAAAAAGTGGTGCACCTTTATCATTAATCTAGCATATCTAAAG
The DNA here is from genome assembly GCA_032716605.1 of Paralithodes platypus. Classification (NCBI taxonomy): domain Eukaryota; kingdom Metazoa; phylum Arthropoda; class Malacostraca; order Decapoda; family Lithodidae; genus Paralithodes; species Paralithodes platypus. Next base: position 13,849,696 of record CM064488.1, on the reverse strand, counting down.
CCTACCACAAAACAAAAAGTGGTGCACCTTCATCATTAATCTAGCATATCTAAAGCCTAGCACAAAACAAAAAGTGGTGCACCTTCATCATTAATCTAGCATATATAAAGCCTACCACAAAACAAAAAGTGGTGCACCTTTATCATTAATCTAGCATATATAAAGCCTAGCACAAAACAAAAAGTGGTGCACCTTTATCATTAATCTAGCATATCTAAAGCCTAGCACAAAACAAAAAGTGGTGCACCTTTATCATTAATCTAGCATATCTAAAGCCTAGCACAAAACAAAAAGTGGTGCACCTTTATCATTAATCTAGCATATCTAAAACCTAGCACAAAACAAAAAGTGGTGCACCTTTATCATTAATCTAGCATATCTAAAGCCTAGCACAAAACAAAAAGTGGTGCACCTTTATCATTAATCTAGCATATCTAAAGCCTACCACAAAATAAAAAGTGGTGCACCTTTATCATTAATCTAGCATATCTAAAGCCTAGCACAAAACAAAAAGTGGTGCACCTTTATCATTAATCTAGCATAATCTAAAGCCTAGCACAAAACACGTGTAGTTTATTGATCAAATGAAGTGGTCTTGTGCTGATAATCCAAGTTGGTGCAAAATATAGATCATGATCATACATAAAATATTTTGTTTTTCTATTTGTATGAAGGAGACAAAAGGCAAAGTTTCATGTAACAAGTGTCTTCTCCCATTTCTGATGATGTTATTGTACATTTTAAGAGAAACGAGTTTTAAATAGTTGTAACAAATGGAACTTGTAGTTTTTAAGGGTGATAGACTACTAAGAACTTACTGGGGTATGTATTTGGTCGTGGAAATGTCAGCCTCAGCTTTTACTTGCAACTCAATCATCCTCAATAATAAGGAGTCTAATAAGTCATAACACTGACTAAAGCAAATACCTACTATCGTCCATTCATGTATAAGTCAAGAGGCAGTAAAATAGCTAGCTAACAGAAAATTGTGATGGTTCATTGAATTACATATATTTGCTATCCTGTCCTTCCACTTGTCCTTACGCTTAGTGTTGCTATCTCTACTAATATAAGTCATGTGGTCAGTATATGTATGCAATTCTATGTAAATCTCCACCAGGCTAAGTAATAATGACTGGTGTAGTTTACAAAAGATTGCTATCAAATAATTGAATCGTACCAGCATCCTGAAACTGTGAGCCAAGTTTCTCAACAAATAGTCCGGAAGGCATAGCAATAGAAATTGGAAATGACCATCACTATGATACATTACGCTTCACTGGCACACGCACAAACACTGGCATGAAAAAATAGCTTCTGGTTGAGCCCCTCTTTATGGACTTAAAAACAAATCTATTCATACTAGTTACAATAATTAATGGGTGATTTTTAGTTTGATTCCTAGACCTCTATTAAACTTAATAAACTCCCCCAAAACCCCCCTTCAAGATGGATTTGTTAATTTGTTGGTAGAGAAATGTTCAGGCCAAAGACCGGCTCCTCCTAAATCATAGACTAGCTATCGCTCGCCAGGAGAAAATCAACACCTAAATGGCATGAAAGGTATAAATAATGGCAAAGAAATGGGCCGGCTTAGGAATTATCTGTGGGAATTATAGAAATAAAGACTATTTCAATTAACCCTCTGACTTCCACATGACCTTCCTAATCTGAACAAGATCGTCTCATGATAGCCAGTAAACAGACAGGAAATGCATAATCGGATCTTGAAAGGGTTAAGCTAGAGGCAAGGGTAAAGTGGTTCATTAAGCATACAAAGGAAACATCGCAGAACTTCTCTCGGACAACAAACAGCAGATCTAGGAAATTTTCTTTATTTATTTCTAAACAAGCGTGATTTTACATTCTTGAATGTACTATTTTTAATTCATAAAAATACCTTTGTTTCTCATTTCCCCTCATAGTACTAATATTTATTATGCTTGTTATTATAACATATTTTCAGTTGAACATGAGGTAAGTAAGAAGAAGGAGAGTAGTGGAAGAGGGAAACTGCGCTGGTTTAGTGGTGAGGTGGGCAAGGTTGTTAGGAGGGAGGGAAGAGTTGAGACATTATGAGGAGGGAGGGTAGAGTTGAGACATTATGAGGAGGGAGGGTAGAGTTGAGACATTATGAGGAGGGAGGGTAGAGTTGAGACATTATGAGGAGGGAGGGAAGAGTTGAGACATTATGAGGAGGGAGGGTAGAGTTGAGAGACATTATGAGGAGGGAGGGTAGAGTTGAGAGACATTATGAGGAGGGAGGGTAGAGTTGAAAGACATTATGAGGAGGGAGGGAAGATTGAAAGACATTATGAGGAGGGAGGGTAGAGTTGAAAGACATTATGAGGAGGGAGGGTAGAGTTGAAAGACATTATGAGGAGGGAGGGTAGAGTTGAAAGACATTATGAGGAGGGAGGGAAAAGTTGAAAGACATTATGAGGAGGGAGGGTAGAGTTGAAAGACATTATGAGGAGGGAGGGTAGAGTTGAAAGACATTATGAGGAGGGAGGGAAGAGTTGAAAGACATTATGAGGAGGGAGGGTAGAGTTGAAAGACATTATGAGGAGGGAGGGAAGAGTTGAAAGACATTATGAGGAGGGAGGGTAGAGTTGAAAGACATTATGAGGAGGGAGGGTAGAGTTGAAAGACATTATGAGGAGGGAGGGTAGAGTTGAAAGACATTATGAGGAGGGAGGGTAAAGTTGAAAGACATTATGAGGAGGGAGGGTAGAGTTGAAAGAGAAAAGAGGGACGTAGTGGGGAGGTATGGAGAGGAAAGGAATGGTAAGGGAATAGATAGAACGCTATAAAAGTCCCTGCGTGTTAAGGGGAGATATCCACCTGGAGGATTTTTTCTGAACCTCTTTCTCCCTCATGTTTAGCCCCATTGCTTTTCTAATTTTAAGACGTTCGCCCCATTATTTTGATGATTTTAAGAACCCTCGCCCCATTTCTGTCAATTTTAAGACCATTCGTGCCATTTAGGTGTCGATTTTTTCCTGGCGAGCGATAGCGAGCCTGTAATTTAAGGGGAACCGGCCTTCGGCCGGGACATTTTTCTACCGAAAAATGTACAAATTTATCTTGAAAGGGGGTAAAGGGGGAGTAATTTTAAGCTTGATGGAAGTCTAGGGAATCAACTAAAAACCTCCCCTTAAAATAGTAACGGGAGGGGAGGAGGGAGGAAAGAACAAGGGGGGGGGGTGTAATGGAGGTGAGAAGAGGGGAAAGCAAAATATGCGTGGGTGTACTGGAGCCCATTCTCTACACACCTTTTGCAATCAACAATTCCAATAATGTAGTTTGATCTGCCATAACCCTTTCTCATCCTTATAGCTAGCCACTTAACCCTTTCAGTACCGGTGTCGATGTTTTAGCTTTATGCTGGATACTATTAGATGATTTTATTCAGTTCAAAATGGGTTTGTAGCAATTAACAGGCTACACACTATCTCAATTAATCCTTTTAGCTACCATATATCCTTCCTAAGCTTCATAAAATCGTCTTAATGTAGCTAAAATCAAATAAAAAAGACGTCGCCGGTACAGAATGGGTTAAGGGGTGATGGGCGTATTTATGTGCTCATTTATGTATAGTTTTATTATCTTTTTAGTTTCCTCTCTAGACCTCCATTAAACTTAACAAAACATCCCCCAAGACCCTCTTTCACGATAAATGTGTAAATTTTAGTATAGAAAAATATCCCGGCTGAAGGCCGGGTTCCTTTTAAAATACAGACTCGCTATTGAAACCTATGACACGAAAAGTCTTAATATTGACAAAGAAATGAGGCGAAAGGTCTTAAAATCGTCAAACTAATGGACGTTCGCGAACGTCTTAAATTCTGAAAACTAATGGGGCTAAACATGAGAGAAAGGGGTCCAGTAAAACGACTCATCTCGCCTTAACCTCTATATTGCCCTCTCATCTTCGTTCCTAACCACCATAAAAGCCTGTACGCTCACCCTCACCAATAAACAATCCCCCTTACCCATATACTACCCTACAGTACCAACTTCTATAAACCACCACTACCACCAACCTTCACTCCCCCATATACGCATCTTCTGATATACTGTACAATACGCCCACACAGTTGTACTTGTACGTACATTAGCACTTCCTCGTGAAACCATTTATTGGTTACACCCATATCATTGATCTAATTATGCGAATCATTATCATATCGAATCCAGTGTGTTCCATAAATAATGCACACATTGTATTCGATATGATAATGATTCGCATAATTAGATCGATGATATGGGTGAAACCAATAAATTGTTTCACGAAAGAGAGAGAGAGAGAGAGTAGATATTTATCAATATATATATATATATATATATATATATATATATATATATATATATATATATATATATATATATATATATACTGTATAATGTGTATATATGCCGATAAATCACAACAAAATAGCATGCATTGCCACGGAGAAAAGTATTCATATGACTGACATGAGAATCAAATCATTGTTCGAGGTTCGTTTAGGGAGTTGTACTAAGAGTAGTATTAGAGTGTATATGTTCTAAAGTAGTACATTGAAAAGGTCTGTAATTATATAGGATACTGTGATACGGAAAAAAACAAAAACAAAAACAATATGACGTGGGGCGACTTAGTGAGGATATCACCACCATAATCACCAGCTCCCTCTTGGCTACCAGGTGCCGAGATCTTCAGGAGGGACCGAAACCGTCGACCCAGAGGACCTAATCAACTCTTCTCATCGAACAATGTTTTCACACATAATCATTTCTTGTCAGAGGGACTCAGGCTATCTCACAGCTTCTGCCACTTGAACGGTCACTTAAGGGACAGCGGAAGCAGCCATCTCACCTGCTTGGTTATAAAGAACGGAATAAAATAACGTAAACAAACAAATCATACCTCGCGTTCCTTTTCTTACAGTGATATACAAGATGGTATTCGCTAGTATGTTCCCACTAACCATATTTAATGAAAAAGCGACTTTACAATGCTACATCTTACCACAATCATTATACAGTGTATACTGTAGTTCTATATGTTAGATGTTACAAAACTATCATTAAAGATAATCTGTGTCTGTACAACTGGTGGCTTATTCTCCGGACTAAACATTGGTTGGACATCTCCCTCCCATTACACCTTCCAGAAACCTTCAATTATCCCGGCGGTGAGAACATCAACACATATTATTAGTTATTGTTGTTTACGCAAAGGAGATCACAGGGAGGATTAAAATTACTATAATCTCTCTCTCTCTCTCTCTCTCTCTCTCTCTCTCTCTCTCTCTCTCTCTCTCTCTCTCTCTCTCTCTCTCTCTCTCTCTCTCTCTCTCTCTCTCTCTCTCTCTCTCTCTCTCTCTCTCTCTCTCTCTCTCTCTCTCTCTCTCTCTCTCTCTCTCTCTCTCTCTCTCTCTCTCTCTCTCTCTCTCTCTCTCTCTCTCTCTCTCTCTCTCTCTCTCTCTCTCTCTCTCTCTCTCTCTCTCTCTCTCTCTCTCATTCCTAACGGGTAATCAGCCGCGTTATGGGTTATTGCCTATGTATTGAGCCAAGAACGGTCGTAACATCAAACTTTTACAATTATTGACCCATATTACCGACAGATAACCCTAAGCTATCCATACATAATCACCAAGGGTGGAGGTACCGGCACAGTCTTATTAACTTTATTCTGGCCATTATTAGACGATTATATTCAGTTTAGAAAAGGACTATAGCATTTAACAGGCTTCGTACTATCTTACTTAACCCGTTTTACTAGCATATATCCTTCTTAAACTGTACAAAATCGTCTAAATATAGCTAGAAGACAGGTGGAGGTACATGAAGACAATTGAGGAACTAGTAAACAATGGGGAGGACCAAGTAAATCAGTCTGACAATTACAAGATGGATGTGTTTATTCGTAATTTAAGGTGATATATCATTACCGTCACCTTTGGAGTATATATTTAGTAACATATGAATGCATTTTAACCCGTTCAGTACCAGCGACGGCTTTTTAATCTTATTCTAGCGAAATTTAGACGATTTTGTGTAGTTTAAGAAGGATCTGTGGTAGTAAAAAGGGTTAAGTGAGATAGTTGGAAGCCTTATAATTGCTGGAATCTCTACTAAAGCTGAATACAATCGTCTAACAGTAACCACAATAAATGTTAAAAAGACGATACCAGTACTGAAAGGGTTAAACTAAGAGATTACATCCTCTTGACCACATTGAAGTAACTAATTTAGAGATACACCAACACAAAAGGAAGGGGGTAGAGAGGATCATGTTGTGTTTTAGGTGATCTAATTATATGTGGAGATACGGAATTTCCAAATTTATGTATACAAGTTATTGATACATATATTTACTACAAATTCAAATATTTTCAATATATTACAATGCGACTCGTTGACTTTTGGAATATCTTGTATGATCGTCAGGCATTAGTTTCACCAACCACTTTAAATCACTTCAACCACTCACGTGTTGTGGTGGACAATTTAAATGCCAGATTATTTTCCAAGGCGGCTTAACTCTCTCGAGACAGGCTTGTCAGAAGCTGAGCTGAATTGAGCCTAGGCTGGCTGACTGATCGGTAAACATTACTGATCATCGTAATTTATATGATGGCGTTAATGGAGGAGAGCGAGAGAGATTGGAAATTATTTTAATATAATATAAAAATACTTTAATATTTATGACAGCTACAACCATGACCACAGCAAAACGTGAAACAAGAATATGTTGAAAATATATAAAGTAAGAGCTACAATACAATTGCAAGGGATCAGAAAGCGAGTATACAGTAGAAGATCAAGACGAGTATATAAAGATAGATAGATAGATAGATAGATAGATAGATAGATAGATAGATAGATAGATAGATAGATTTCTTCATAGAGTTCAGTGACAGTTTCAGAGTTCAGTGACAGTCAGTGACAGAGAAGGTTGTGTTAATTTGAGCTCCTGCCCGGACCACTTACCAGTGACCTTTAGTGACCATTACACCTACCTGTGTTTGGGGGCAGTGCACTCGTGTTATATAAAAGTGTTATAGCTCAGTTTTTAGCTGTTAGTTTACTTGTTTTTGTTTTTCTGTACTTAGTTTCTTGTTCCTCGCTAAGCTTATTGGGATCATGGCAGGTATGGAGTGCGAGTCTCTAACTGATCTGCATCATCTTATTCTCCAGGTAAGAGAGGAGATGGTTGTGGTGAAGGAAGAGGTCTTGGCTCTAAGGGAGGTTAATGTTAAACTTCAGAGGGAAGTGGATTTGATTAAAGACGAAAATCTAGCTTTCAAGCTTAGCCAAGAGGAAATAAAGTCAAGTAAGGGGAAAAGGGAGGAAGTTGATGAAAAATTGTATTCATGGCAGGTTGTTAAAAATACGGGTGGGAAAGTCACACTCAAGAAGCAGGATAGTAGAATAGGTATGAGTGTGACAAATACATTCTCTCCTTTGCGAGACGAATGTGAGGGAAAAGATAGTCAGGATAACGGAGGGATAACCGAAGTGCCTGCCGCCGACTCAGCTCCAACCTCTGACGCTGTGCTACCTACCACCACCACTACCCCCACCACCACCACCACCAAGGGACCTTCTGCACCACCGGGGGTTCTCCAACTGCAGCTGCTGGATCCTCCCGAGGGAAAGGTAAGTCTGTGTCCCGAGAAGGTAAGTCTGTGTCGATTGTGGGCGACTCCATGGTAAGACATTTAGTTAGGGCTACCCGCACTAAACTTAGGAAGGTTGTGTGTCTGCCTGGCCATGGAGTTGGGAGGGTTTTAGAGAAGATGGACCACATCTTGGAAGATAGTGGAGATAACCCCATTATCTGTCTCAGTGCCGGGAGTAACGATGTTGGTAAGGGTAGAAGTGAGGAACTGCTGCAGCAGTATCGGGATGTGTTAGATAAAGTTAGGATGAAGGGAGGGATCCCTGTAGTACATTGTATCCTACCCAGAAGAGGAGTTCCCAAGGAATGGACATCCAGGGCGATTGGTGTCAATTGCCGTTTGGAGAAATATTGCAAAGAAAAAGCAATACCATTCATTGATAACTGGGATAGTTTCTATGGGAGAGATGGGATGTACGCAAGGGATGGGGTTCATCTTTCACGGTTAGGGGTTTCTACATTAGCTAGTTCTTTAGATAGGGTGGTTGTGGGGTTTTGAACAGAAATATTGAGAGTGTAAATGAGAGGTTAATTGGAACAATTTTAGCGTCAGGCGAAAGCGATAAGGATATTCAGTCTCATGCTAAAAATGATGACTATAATGCAAATAATAGTAGTGATGGTGCAACAGAAGATGGAAATGTCGCTAAAAACAAAGGTAAATTAGGTATAAAGAAAAGAAGTAAATTGAGAGTATATTACACAAACTGTAGGAGTCTATGTAACAAAATGAACGAACTTAGAGCCCTTGTTAGCAAAGAAAATATAGACATAATAGCGCTAACTGAAACGTGGATTAATACAGAAACCAGGCATTTTTTAGCAGAATTTGATATACCAGGATATAGTTTGTTTAAATATGACCGAACAAGTAAGAGGGGTGGCGGTATAGCAGTGTTTGTCAGGAGTACATTAAAAAGCTGTATTAAATCAGGTATTAGACTAAATAACGATAATGAAAGTGTTTGGGTAGAGGTTAACGAAGGTAGTGAGACCATAGTTATTGGAGTTATGTATAGACCGCCAAATATGAGTAGAAATGACGGAACGTCATTATGGGAGGAAATTAAAATGGCATCAAGGTTTAGCAATGTGTGCATTATGGGGGATTTTAATTTTCCGAATATAGATTGGCAGCATCAAATAGGAGACTCTGATTCTGAGGAGTTTATAGAGGTAGTACAAGATAGTTTTTTATTTCAATTCATAGATACGCCGACTAGAGGTAATAATATTCTCGATTTAGTTTTCAGTAACAATGAACATATGGTAAATAATGTAGAGATAGGGGACCACCTAGGAAATAGTGACCACAATTCTGTGTATTTTAATATACAATGGAAAGGTAATACCAGAGAGAATACAACATTAATACCTGACTTTAGAAAAGCCAATTATGGTGGGTTAAGAAGAGCCCTATTAGCGGACCCTATGGTCAAAAAATTAAGTCGATCCAGGTGTCCAAATGAGTGTACCCCTTCTCAGGCACCTGTCATCTTAAGTCAGGAAGAGACGTCAACCTTGGTAGATACATACGATAATTTTATCAAGTCAGTATTCAATGCACAAAATAAATACATCCCCAAAAGAAAATTTAGATCAACACAGAACCAACCCAAATGGATGAATAATAGACTATTAGATCTTCTAGGACAAAAGAGAGGAATATATAGAAAAATTAGAAAAGGCGAAATTCACCTACTTGCTTACTATCAGAATCTATCAAGACAGGTAAAAAAGGATATTAGGAAAGAAAAAAGAAATTATGAAATTAAGGTTGCCAATGACTCAAAAAATAATCCTAAAGCTTTTTACCAACTATATAAATCCAAGGTTAGAGATGTAATTGGTCCCCTTAAAACTTCGATAGGAGAAATGACAGAAAATGATTTAGAAATGTGCAGTACATTAAATGGTCAATTTCTTTCCGTTTTCACTAATGAAAATTTGGCACAGTTTCCAGAAGTCCGTAAGGTATATAGCGATAGTATAGAAAATAGGTTAAGTACGGTTACTATAAGTAGAAATGATGTGCTTAAGGAAATTGACAGACTGAAACCTCATAAATCGCCTGGTCCTGATGAGGTATATGCTAGAGTATTAAAAGAATGTAGGGATGAGTTAAGTTACCCATTAACATTTTATTTAACAAGTCATTGGAGACAGGTATAGTTCCAGAAGCTTGGAAGCTTGCAAACGTAGTTCCGATCTTCAAAAAAGGTGACAAATCAATAGCATCCAATTACCGTCCCATTAGTCTTACATCAATCATAGGAAAGCTACTAGAGTCAATTATTGCTAGTAAAATTAGAAACCACTTAGATACATTTAATTTAATAAATTCTTCTCAGCATGGATTCACTCAGGGACGTTCTTGCCTTACTAATTTGCTTAGTTTTTTCTCAGAGGTATATGAAGCAGTAGATAATGACAAGTCATATGATATAATATATTTAGATTTCAGTAAAGCTTTCGACAGAGTCCCCCACGAGAGATTGATGAGAAAGGTTGAGGCGCATGGAATAGGTGGGGCGTTGTTGGGATGGATTAGGTCATGGCTAATTGGTAGGAAGCAGAGAGTCAGCATAAATGGTACGAAGTCAGAATGGGGAGCAGTCAAAAGTGGTGTCCCCCAGGGATCTGTATTAGGTCCTCTGTTGTTTGTTATATACATAAATGACCTTGATTTAGGTATAACTAGTAGGATAAGTAAATTTGCAGACGATACCAAGATGGGGAGAACAATTGATTCAGATAGAGATATAGAGTGCCTCCAAAGGGATCTAGATACCTTACACGAATGGTCAGTAAATTGGCAGATGAAGTTTAACATTGACAAATGCAAGGTATTAAAGATAGGGAAGATGCATACAAATGTTAAATATAAACTAGCTAATGTGGAATTAGAAAACTCGAATTGTGAGAAAGATCTAGGTGTGTTTGTTAGCAATGATTTGAAGCCTAGACAACAGTGTATAAGCGTTCGAAACAAGGCAAACAGGATTCTCGGGTTCATCTCAAGGAGTGTGAGTAACAGAACTGCTGATGTTATCTTAAAACTTTACTTGTCATTAGTGAGACCCCATATGGATTATGCTGTTCAATTTTGGTGTCCTTATTACAGAATGGACATAGATTCATTGGAGAGAGTACAACGTAGAATGACAAAAATGATCCATAATATTAGAAATCTTCCGTATAAAGAAAGGTTGAAGAAATTAGGCTTACATTCGTTAGAGAGACGCAGAGTTAGAGGGGATATGATAGAGGTGTTCAAGTGGGTTAGTGGGATTAACAAAGGGGACATGACAAATGTACTAAAGCTCAGTGATAGCGAAAGAACTCGTACCAATGGTTTCAAATTAGATAAATTTCGTTTCAGAAAAGATATAGGCAAATATTGGTTTGGTAACAGAGTTGTAGATGGGTGGAATGGACTACCAAGTGCTATAGTGGGATTAAAAACGATAGGGAGCTTTAAGATAAAATTGGATAAGCATATGGACGAGAAGGGTTGGGTGTGAAGGGGGATCAGCAGGGTTGGGCCAATCAGCGCTCTGCAGACCCCCGTAATCCTGCGTTAATCTCTAACCGTTTTGGTAAGATGATCCTCAGGGTATTAGAGTGTTGAGCCTATAATTGGGCTTTGTAATTGGGGTTGTGTGGGACAGGGATCTGCCTTGCTTAGGCCAATCGGCTTTCTGCAGACTCCCATTTTCTTATGTTCTTATGTTCTTATCTTACTACCCGTCCGTAACTCCCAGAGGACTATCCATTATACTTCAACAATATAAAAATAAATCCTTCATCTTCTCTCAACATTCTGGGTGTCTCATTTTCTTCTGCTCTCACTTGGAAGGACCATATTACCAGTCTTGCTATGGCAGCCTCCCAGAAGCTGTGTGTGCCCAACCGCGTCAAGGGGGTTCTTTACCCCTGCTCAGCTTCTTGCTCTGTACAGGGGCACAGTACGTCCTTGTATTGAGTATTGTTCACGTGTGTGGAGAGGATCCTCTCACACCGCACTCCTAGACAAAGTTGAAAGGAAAGCCTTTTGTATCATTAACTCCCGTCCACTCACCAACTCTCTGCAATCTCTCTTCGCAGCAATGTTGCATCTCTCTCGCTATTCTATCGCTAGTAATCAATCCTCAGAACTTTCCCAGTGTATACCACCTCCTCTACGTAGGGTACGTAGTACCCGTCTTGCAACACAATACCACCCTTACTCTGCAACTCTCTAACCCAAGAGTTAAATGTTATTCTGTCTTTCTTCTATTAAACTGCTGAGCTCTTGAACTCTCTCCCAGAATCAGTCTTTCCCTCTTCCTATGACTTTAATTGCTTCAAACTCCGTCTGTCCAGGCATTTTTGCTCGAACGTCCCTTGATGTTGGCCCTGTCTCTCTTTCAACTCTGGGGGAGGCACTCAATACAGGCAGTTCTGCGTTTCACATAGAAACAAATAATGATATATATATATACTGTATACTCGAGCATGTCCACCTCCGTCTAGTTAATGAAGTATTGAGTGTGTGTGTTGCTACGGGTGACAGGATATTTGGTCACATTTACATTAGCGTGATGGTCTGACAAGTTCATTAATCAAGTAATGACCCGCAGAGTCAATAGAAGTTGAGGGAGTAAGACAATAGGAAGACAAGGGTTGTGGAGATACAGAAATATGAGGAAAAAAGAGAAGGCTTAATAAACATTTAATGATGTAGAAACAAGCTAAACGAGGGTTCGCTATTTAATTAATTGTTCTTCATTAAATATGTCTAATATTTCTTTAGCTAATTTACCCCACAAACCTTTTTTGTTTAAAGGCGACTGTAGTGTAATGGCCTTTCTCACTTAATACTGTTATTCCGTATTATGCATAATCAGCAAATTTAGAGATGCCAGCATTTAGTCCTACACTACTGTATTTTACATAAATGAGAAACTTAATTGGCCCCAGGGCTGACTATTGAATCACTTCAATAGAAAGAAGCTCCATATTAGAGTCCACTGCATTAATTGTATGCTATTCTTTGACTTTAATATTTAAGGTAACTTTTGTTCCTAGTGTACATATAACCTTTAGTGCATAATATATAAAACCAAAAAGGAGTTGGAGAGTTAAGCAATCGTAGTCTAATATAAACAATAATTCAAATTACATATATATTAACAAGATATCGTAACTATTATGTATGGGAAACAATTTTAGTTCGTAATAATCACCTTCAAAACTATTGAATTGAAAGGTTTGCCAATTTTGAACAGTTTAAGAGAAGGGTGATCAAGTTCACTTTGGTGAGACTGTTTTATTGATTAATGAGGAAAGTTATGAGGAAGGTGGTGATGGAGGTTGGTGTCTGTGTGTGTGGTTTAGTGAGTGATTAAGTGTGCGATCTAGTATATTTTTACAAACAACTATAGTTTAAAATACAAAACATTTGACAGCAAAAATTGAAACAAATGGAAACAAATAAAAACACATATTCAAGTATATCTAGGTACGGTCTCCTGTGGGTGCCTCCTAATCGACAGACAATAACACTTTTGCACAGGTGGAGGTGATGATGAGATTTCAGTAATTGATGAGGAAAATGCAAATGTGATTGAACATCGTAAATATAGAGAGGTTTACGATGGGAACACCTAAGTTGATGAGAGAGATAACGCAATGGTGGAGGGGTGGGAGAACAATTGGTGAACGATAGGATAGATAATAGTAAGATAAGATTGACATTGAAGATGAAACATACGAACATACAGAGACATATATTGATTGTGATGAAATGAGAAGGAAGGATAGACACAGTAGAGGAATATGAAATGTATCGTGATTCGAAGGCCAGTTATTCAGAAATACAGAAAACTTTCGGGTTTTAACTCATTGGTATTTACTATCTAATACCAGACGAATCTGTTAACCATGGGACACATCTTTCAATAATGTCAATCCAAAAGAAGCTCTCAATATATTATTTCACCAACCACCATGCGATTGTGTTTTGAATAAAATTGATCTCTAGCGAAATTAAGAAAGCGAAAATAAGTAAATATCAAGAGGAAACGAAAGGTAAGCCAACAAGGTTTGCTTTGATATAAAGTTAGAGATGTAGAAGTAGCGAATAGGAAACATGAATGGTGACGGAAAAATGTTTACGAGGAAATTGTGGGAAATTTGAAAGGGAATTTTATGTTTTGTCACCGAGTCGGACCTGGAATATTCATTATCCAGTATATAGTCCCAAACATGAACACGAATTTGGTTTGTGTTGTTTCTGTCCTACCTCTTTTAGGAAATAATATAAAATAGAGTTTACACATGTATGATGAGTTGGAACAGTATCCTGATCCAAGTTATATCCAGATTGATTAATGAATAATAAGGTTTCTATGAGGCTCTAGCATGGTTGGTAAAATGCCTGGCTCTTACTCCAAAGATCGTATGTTCGATTCCCGGCCTGGGGCGAACACATATCTAGCTATCTAATTGTATAAGTGAGCTTCCACATATACCTGTGTATATGCAGTATATATATATGGGAGAGAGAGAGTATTTATAACAGAGGAAAACAAAAATTATACAGAAAGCCAGGTAATGAAAACTAGAAATACCCCGTCACTGCAGCACCAGACCGACCCAAGTCTTTGTTGGCGGTAATGCTAAAAGGTGTGAGAGTGAGATAGTCCATATGTTTACTGTCCTACTGGCTTATATTACCCTGGACAAATACCCACCCGATGAACGTTGAAGAGAAGGAAAAAGAAGAAGGAGAAAAAAGAAGAAAATTAGAACAAATTAAAGAATACTGTGCATTTTACTTAACTCAATGTATACTTAGTGAAGCTGAAGACTATTATGATCTAGTTCAGAAAAAAAATAAGTTGTTATCACAAAGGGACTTTAGTAATGATGTATTCAGTGCTTCGGAAAAATAACAAGTACACTGAAATAATGTGAGTGTAGTATGGCAGGTAGTATTAAGCTGCCGAAAGGGGAAACTGTGATTAGTAAACAATGTATGTCAAAGGCGATTGTCAAGCGGGTCAGTAGCCAATCCTAATATATATGAATATACTTAGAAAAATATACAAGTAATATAAACACCCTATAATGAGGAGCCTTTTACTGACGTTTCGTGTTATGGGACGCTGTAATCTAGCACGCTTTATATGTGTTCTTGTAATTTTACGGGTGGATGGGACTCGTTAGCCTTGGTCGGCAACTCATCTAGGGGAGATAACCTTATAAAAATCCGCGTGGAGGGGACTCGTCAGCCTTGGCCGGCAACCTGTCTAGGGGAGTAAACCTTATATAAATCTGTACTGCTACCTTAGGGTGAAGCAGGTTAGTGGGTGGATTAGCCGCACACCACTGTAGAAAAATAGTGCTAAAAAATACATAAAAGGCCTCAGAGTTGGACAGACCCTAAATTGAGTGGTCAATCCTGTAAGTCCTTCAGTAAACTGGCATGGGTTGTCCCTCTTACAAGGGGTAGGTCCGCTTGGGGGCATTTTGTGTAGGGCCACCCCCATTAAGGGGAATAAGGCGTTTGGCAATAGATAGATAAATATTTCCAATATAGGAAGACTCAGAACTTCATATGGCTCAACAGGAACTAACTAACTTTTACATATATTCTTCTTAGTTCAATCAATCTCCACCAATAACATAGAATACACAAGTTCAGTACACAAGTGTTATTTCTTATTTTGCTAAGGTACAGGGCACAGATCCAATCCAGAACTTAGCTATAGTAATAGACTGGAAGAGTATATGTATTGTGCCGTTGTACAAGGGGAAGGGAGATCGGCAGGAGTGTTCAAGTTATAGAGGAATTATTTTCTTGTTAGCCTTTGAAAAGCTGTATGGCAGGGTCATGATAGAGAGGATAATTAAGTGGTCTTGCCACTGGACTGGTAATCCAATGGACCCGGGTTCAAATCCCAATATGTCAATGGGAAGATATTATTGGGATGGAATTTGTGCTGTACATAGTATCAGTGCATTACCACAGCACACCGAAATGCCAAAAATACCCTCATTGTTCCCTGATTAAATAGCATTGTATGAATATTCCCATATTCAAAAATATGGTACAGGGGGGCAATGCCTAGTGAGTTAATTGCTCAATAGGTGGCGTTCTGAGAGTGAGGGTCCGAGTGTGGGGGATGAGACTGTGAAGTGCAGAGGCGAGGCGGCTTCAGAGATGGAGTTGCTTCGAGCTGTGAAGCTTCGCATGTCTCACTCCCTAGACTGGAGCAAGACCTCACGGGCCGCACCGTGTTCAGCGGTAGAGTGTAAAGGCTATCAGCCTATGCCCGAGAGGGAGTAGTAACTGCCTTACTGCAAACATCTGATCCACGCACCCTCTTCCCCTCCTAAAACCGCACTGTTCTCCTCCTATTGTAACTTCCGTACACTTCACTATCCTCTCTATCATGACCCTGCCATACAACTTTCCAAACACTGACAATAAAAAATAACCTCTATAACTTGTAACACTTCTGCCGATCTCCCTTCCCCTTGTACAACAGCACAATACATGCACTCTTCCAGTCTATTGGTACCATTGACACAGCAAAGCACACATTGAAAAGTTTTACCAACCAATCTATTATCACATCTCCACCCTTCTGTATACACTCCACAGCAATACTATCAAAACTTTCTGCGTTTCCAGCTCTCATTTGTTTCACTGCTTCTTTCACCTCATTTTCCTCAATCCTTTCATGCATTCCCTGCCACCTGGGTGGCCTGGGTAGCCTATCTCCATCAACCACTGCTTCAATCACTGCTGCTCTTCCATCTCTTGTATTTAACAAAGATTTAAAAAGTACGGAAAAATGGTTAGGTCACGACCCTTGGCTGGCAGGGAAATAGATTTGGGAGTGTGATTCATCAATGTTTCCTTACTCATTTAATTTTTTACGCTGGAGTCCAACTAATATATGGTCACAGTTGAATATAGAACGGTATAGAATAAGTGACTTATTATTTTAGAAAGCTTAAGAAAAAGAAACTGGGACATGTATACAGAGATAATGTATACAAGCAAATCAATACAACAAATCAATAAGTTCATCAGTGGTGCAGTAATGATGCATATAAAGGTGGTTCTTGTATGTCACTCTCCATGAAGCAACTTGGTTAAGCCTGAGAGTTTTCAGTCTACTACTGTACTTCTCACTTCTCATCTTGTTCTTCCTCTGCCCAATTATTTTCTTTCCTATTTTACTCCAGCCATCTGGTCTGGTCTGGTCACTCTCCACAAGAGACATGAGTTCTCGAAATGGGGCTCCAGTCCTGACACTTTTCTTGCTTACAGTGTGATGGCTTAATAATCCAGAAGGGTTAATAGCCTCTGAAGTCCTAGTTTAAATAGCTAAATTTATTATAGTCACTATCCGTCCTGTAGTTCCGTGTGTTTGTTTATGGGGGGGATGAGCTACTTTTTCTGGTCCACTTTCTTCCTCGTGTTTAGCCCCATTAAATTTCAAATTTTAAGACGTTCGCCCATTTAGTTTGTCGATTTTAGAACCTTTCTTCTCATTTATATATCAATATCAAGGCCTATCGTGCCATTTAGGTGTCGATTTTTTCCTGGCTAGCGATAGCGAGCCTGCAATTTTAAGAGAAATCGGCCTTCGTCTGGGACATTTTTCTATCGAGAAATATACACATGTATCTTGAAAAAAACCCACCCCCTATAGACCATAGGGGGTGTTTTTTTAATGTTTGATAGAGGTCTCGCGAGCAAACTAAAAAATATATGAATAAATATATACAAATGTATACCAACAAATTAAGCACTACCCCCTTGATAATGCCATCAAGGGTGCAGTAATGATGCATGTAATGATGGGTGTTGACGTCAGTTGTTCTGGCAACACACCGGGAGGAACCATCTAGTGAGGGACACATCCACCACACAAACCTACACCCATCATAAACTATAAAGGTCAGAGCTCACCATAAGTCTTACTAGTGTACTTTACCAATTTCCGTAATATCTAGCCTGGTACCTATTTCCCTTTTTTTATTTTGTGTTTTATCTCGCACACAAACACAAACACACACACACAAAGCCACCACCACCATCACACACGATGCATGTCTAAACAGTTATGCAACAATCTTGCTTATTACCAAAGATTTGTATTGTACCTTTCTTTCGATTGTTGCTGTCTCTAGAAGAGCGTTCTTGTAAGCGCCCATTCTGTTTTACCAAAGTAAATATATTCTCAAACAGACATACTCCCTCAAACACACATTCTGCAACTCACTTTAATTATTATTTTTTTCATATTTTCTAGACTGTATCATTGTCGCGCTCGCTTTCTTTCTTTCCTGACCAATTAGCTCTCTCTCTCTCTCTCTCTCTCTCTCTCTCTCTCTCTCTCTCTCTCTCAGAGCAATGTGCGGCTGCGGCAAATATAGCTAACAAAGCCTTGGGAATTATCAAAATAATTGTTACCTATAAAAACGAAAACATTATTTTACCGTTTTTCGAAAATATTGTTAGACCCCAACTTCGAATATGGCATTCAGTTCAGGTCCCCGTATCTCAAGAGAGACATTTATAAAACTCGATTCTGTGCAGCGCAGAGCAACTACACTAATTGCCTCGTTGAAAAACAAGCCATATTATGAAAGATTAAAACACAATACTGTTCTCGCTAAAGAAAAGGAGGTTGCGAAGCCAATGTATCGAGTATTTTAAGATACTTAAAGGATTTGACAGAATATGCATCAGTGCACTTTTCACGATTAATAACAATGCTGCAAACCGAGGTAATGGAATGAAATTAATTAGAAATAGGGCATGCCTAGATGTGACAACAATTCTTCACATACAGTGTGGTTAAAAAGTGGAATAGTTTACCAAGGGAGGTGGTCGACAGTAATTAAATTGATACGTTTAAGAAAAGACTGGACGATCATCTGATTAAGATTATATTAATGTGAATTAATCAGTAGGTAAGTGCAATTTCCATTTCAAACTAATTTAGTTCTATTCTCTACACAAACTTTCCTTGTGGGCATTTCCTGACCCATAAGGTTACACTTCATCCTATTTTTCGGTACGGCTTTTTTAACCGGAGTGGGCGGAGGGTGCCTTCTACTTGACTGTCCTATTCTTCTACTATAAACTATCCCTGTCTAGTAGTATTAAGACCGGACCACCTAGTAGGGACCGCAAGGTCTGTATGGTCTAAGTATATGTATAACTATGTGTAACTCTGTGTAACTCTCTCTCTCTCTCTTATAAGACTTGCCAAAGGAAGAGAGGGCAAGAGCGAAGGTAGTGAATAACAGAGCGATAAAACAAGGGGAAATTAATATAAATACAACATTCATATATTGTATAGTAAACAGAATATCTTATAAATAATAGACCATACAAACATACCCAGCATGTAACGACACCATCAAACTACACAAATGTTAAATATAATGAATGAGGAGAAAGGATGTCTTAGAAAATCTTTATATCAAGCAATACCGCTTAAGAAATATCCCACTTGTTAGTAAATGTGTTCAGGGTTGAATCCCAGGAGAGTTGTGTGGGGTATCTTAAAGGTCAGACCGATAAAATGTAAACTAAATTATGATTTTAAATATATATATATATATCCAGTGCCAAAACAAGGAAAGCTATAGAAAGATTACCCTTGTTTCAAATGTATTAGCTTATCTCCTTGAGCATTTTTTGTTCTGTATTTGTGTATGTGTCTGTCAAGTGCACTGGAGGGTGAAGTTTCAGTAAATGGTTAAGTCTTCATTAGCATACGTCCCTACAGACAAGAGTGCTTGTAATTATAGTCAATGTACGAATGAAAACCATGTCACACAAAGGATAATATGTGTAAATTATGGTGGACAAATTATGTATTTTTGAAATTGATATTCATATAAGCATCAATGTCGAATACAAATATAGTACTGCAGATATTCGTATTTGCAAATTCACCAGAATTGGCAATGGTTACAAATTATAAGCACACACTCACACACTGTCACTATAAACAGCATGAGGAAATATATGGTCGCAATTGAAACATTATAGTTTTATCAGTATGATTATAAATATATAGTTTGAACCTTGCCCGAATTGTCATAAACTTACGCAAAGGATACAGTGATCTTTATACTGGAAAACAAACCCATGATAAGCAGAAATGTAAGTTCTCCTGGTTTGTGGTTTTATGTAAGAATGAATACCAAATGACCTGTTATACTTCACTCACTTCCAGTATTGTATAAAGTGCAACAATATTGCACAGGTAAATATAAAAAACATCAAATTAATTAATCCAGCATTAGTGTTTTGGCAGTGTAGGCTAATAGTTTTAAATGAGCACACGTAAATACGGTTTATGTAAAGTCATAACATGTCTAGCATACCAACACATATTTCCTCAACTCTGGCCATTACAACATCCATAGTATGACAATCCCATCACTACTATCAACAAGAACTTCAGCAACAATATATACCACTCACTGAATTTCATCTTCGGCGGAGTACACACTTTGAAATGGACAGTATTAAACATAAATTTCCATTAACAGTAATCACATCTCGTCTAAAAACAATTATGATAACCTGGTTGGAATGAGTCAATATCCTACCAGCTGTAAATACTTTATACTCCTGATCAGATACTGCTATAGAGGATCACTAATCCTGGTTGAGCCTTTGGTGTCTGAAAACACTCTTATATAAAGAGGATTAACTTCACTAAGACTCATAATCCTCAACTTATCTTTGGGTAAGAGGAATTATCTGGAAGTAATAGGATCAACTTTAAAGGGGAAGTTCTAGTTATTTTCTGAACCTCCTTCTCCCTCATGCTTAGCTCCATTAGTTTTGGGATTTTAACACTTTTGCCCCAATAGTTTGGGGATTCCATCTAAATTACAAGCTTGCTATCGCTCGCCTGGAAAAAAATCGACACCTGAATGGCACGAAAGGTCTTATAATTGACAAATTGACAAAACTGACACACAGGGATCTGCCTTGCTTAGGCCAATCGGCTTTCTGCAGACTCCCATTTTCTTATGTTCTTAAATTAATAGGGCAAACGTGTCAAAATATCCAAACTAATTAGGCTAAACATGAATAAGAAGGGGCATCCAGAAAAACGCTACATTAAGTGAACATCTCTCCTTAAATCAGTGGCAGTCACAACTTTGATACAATCATGTCATCAACAGGGAATGGCTGAAAACATGGCTAACATAATTAAACAGGAGAGGCGTAACTCTCATTAAGGGGAGATGGGCCGGTTTTTCTGGCCCCCTTTTCCCTCGTGTTTAGCCCATTGTGTTTGTTTTCGTTTTTTTGTTTTAGATTGTATGACGTTCGGCCTATTAGCCCTTTCACGCATTTATGATGCAGAGGTTGCCAGATTAGCAATAAGAAATAGAGTTCTCTCACTTTTATAATTACCTCTCCAAAATTAGTTTTCTGCCCACAGCTAACTCAAAGACAACTGCAGAGGTTGAAGTAACTAAACTAAAGGTTTAAAAATACCCCTGATGGTAACAAAGGCATTAAAGTATCCCCAATAGGCTCAAAATCGCGTCATATGCGTGACAGGGTTAAAGTAACAGCCGAATTCAGCAAAGTATCGGTATCTCTACAAATACAAAGAAATAGTAATATCCGTTTTAACTAACATTTTCCCAGAGTGGACTATTCATTATTCCTACCCACCGATACCCAATATGTAATTTACGTTCAAATTTCATCTTGGTATAAATTAGGCTATAAGACAAAACAAATATTGCGCTATATATAATTAGGCATTTTTTTGTTTTTATATTAATAGGTCCCACTCCTGTCCCATTCCTAAGTGAGCCATCATACACTCACTCCCATTCTCATTCACTCTAAGTATATTTCATCTATTCAAAGGAAATAATTTAAAAAAACGACCACAAGTAAGGCACAGAATCTATTACGAAAGTTCTTGAAGCAAACGATAATTTAAACACTAATGACTCGAGGTTTATGTGGATTAGTAAAGTTGTAATGAGTCAAGTTACGGTTGTATGTTGGCTGATGAATGATGCCCAGGTGGTGGTGGTACTTGTGTGTTTCACTCAGTACTGAATTAAACATTATATTTTGCCAAAGAAAACTTTATATATATATATACACAAAATTCGATGTGACACACACACAATGGTCATACCCAGTCACCCACACACAATGATCCCACACACAATGATCACACCCACAGTTACCCACACACAATGATCACACCCACAGATACCCACACACAATGATCACACCCACAGTTACACACACACAATGATCACACCCACAGTTACCCACACACAATTTTCACACCCACAGTTACCCACACACAATGATCACACCCACAGTTACCCACACACAATTATCACAGCCACAGTTACCCACACACAATGATCGCACCCAGTCACCCACACGCAATGATCACACCCACAGTTACCCACACACAATGATCACATCCATAGTTACCCACACATAATGATCACACCCACAGTTACCCACACACAATGATCGCACCCAGTCACCCACACACAATGATCATACCCACAGTTACCCACACACAATGATCACATCCACAGTTACCCACACATAATGATCACACCCACAGTTACCCACACATAATGATCACATCCACAGTCACCCACACACAATGATCACACCCACAGTTACCCACACACACAATGATCACACCCTCAGTTACCCACATATAATGATCACACCCACAGTTACCCACACACAATGATCACACCCACAGTCACCCACACACAATGATCACACCCACAGTTACCCACACACAATGATCACATCCACAGTTACCCACACATAATGATCACACCCACAGTTACCCACACACAATGATCGCACCCAGTCACCCACACACAATGATCACACCCACAGTTACCCACACACAATGATCACATCCACAGTTACCCACACATAATGATCACACCCAGTTACCCACACATAATGATCACATCCACAGTCACCCACACACAATGATCACACCCACAGTTACCCACACACACAATGATCACACCCACAGTTACCCACAGATAATATCACACCCACAGTTACCCACACACAATGATCACACCCACAGTCTCCCACACATAATTATCACACCCACAGTTACCCACACACAATGATCATACCCACAGTCACCCACACCCAATGATCACACCCACAGTTACCCACACACAATGATCACACCCACAGTCTCCCACACATAATTATCACACCCACAGTTACCCACACACAATGATCATACCCACAGTCACCCACACACAATGATCACACCCACAGTTACCCACACACACAATGATCACACCCACAGTTACCCACAGATAATGATCACACCCACAGTTACCCACACACAATGATCACACCCACAGTCTCCCACACATAATTATCACACCCACAGTTACCCACACACAATGATCACACCCACAGTCACCCACACATAATGATCACATCCACAGTTACCCACACACAATGATCACACCCACAGTCACCCACACATAATGATCACTTCCCAGTTCCCACACACAATGATCACACCCACAGTCACCCACACACAATGATCACACCAACAGTCACCCACACACAATGAGCGCACCCACAGTCACCCACACACAATGAGCACACCCACAGTCACCCACACACAATGATCACACCAACAGTCACCCACACACAATGACCACACCCACAGTCACCCACACACAATGAGCAAACCCACAGTCACCCACACACAATGATCACACCCACAGTTACCCACACACTATGATCACACCCACATTTACCCACACATAATGATCACTTCCAGTCACCCACACATAATGATCACACCCACAGTTACCCACACACACAATGATCACACCCACAGTTACCCACAGACAATGATCACACCCACAGTTACCCACACACAATTATCACACCCACAGTCACTCACACATAATGATCACACCCACAGTTACCCACACATAATGATCACATCCACAGTCACCCACACACAATGATCACACCCACAGTTACCCACACACACAATGATCACACCCACAGTTACCCACAGACAATGATCACACCCACAGTTACCCACACACAATGATCACACCCACAGTCACCCACACATAATGATCACACCCACAGTTACCCACACACAATGATCACACCCACAGTCACCCACACATAATGATCACACCCACAGTCACCCACACATAATGATCACATCCACAGTCACCCACACACAATGATGACACCCACAGTTACCCACACATAATCATGCCCAAGTTTGTTTTCTTTTATGTGTATGAAGGAGACAAAAGGCAATGCTGCCTGTAGACCATTTGGAGTGTTTACCGAAGATCAACTGCTTAAATGATGCTAAATATTTCCTAATTACATAAAATCCTCATCAACCAGTGATTCCAGTACTAATGATCCTCAAAAAAGGTAGAGGGACCAGCAACCAGTCTCAATAATTAGTATCATAATGACCGCAGGATGGCCTAACATTACCACCACACAATAACTAATAACCCACATCTACTCTCGCAATGTATACTTTACAATAATATAATACTAGATAGTTGACAAATAAAATAGACAAACATTTAAGCTGATCAATTGTACAGGACATATCATATTTTCGTTTTCCTTCGCAAAATCAGGGTACAGTATTTTGGCCTACGTGACGTAGGCCAAAATACTGTACCCAGATTGATACCAGATTGTGGAAATATTTGTTAACCCATACAGTCCCAGCGAAGTCTACTAGCCGTGAGTAGATCAGTCACTCCCTAGTCCCAGCGACGGTTAGTAGCCGTCAGTCATGTCATTTCCTTGTAACTGCCTGTATCAGGCTGTACCTGGTACCACGACCATTTGAGCACTGCTCTCAATATGGCAACACTTCTCAGCTTATATACGACCCTCTGAAGGCTGGGGGAGTCAGTCTTCCTTCATATCTTCAGGGGGAAAGTTGTTCTATACTGCCATATTGGCCACATTGTTGGGACTGGGGGGGACTTTTATTACTGTCCCCTACGGTACTGTGCGGGTTAATGTGTTAGTGCATGCCACCAACGGGATTGAGTCTCTGGGTAAGTTGTTTGAGAATAATTATTTGGGATATTGTAATATAATAATGATTGCTATGCTACTAAAATGTCCATTTTAAAATTTAAATAAACATAGGCTAATTTCCTGCTGTACATAAGAATTGCTTATTTGCGAAGTGGACCTTATCATATAATGGTTCACGGGAATGAAAGAGACTGTGTGTGTGTGTGTGTGTGTGTGTGTGTGTTTGTGTGTGTGTACAAAGGAAATCAAGCAACAACAGATCTAGTGACCCTTCTAGGTTGCTTGTCCTCCAAAACACTGAGGATCAAGTGTCCAAACAGTGGTTTAGAGTGGGTAAGGGAACATTGGAAAGGGAATTACTGCCCTGGAACTAATGTCCGTGGCAGGATTAGGAAGTTAGTAGGGGACAGATGGGTTAGTAACTGAGGGGGGGATAAAATAAAGTTATTCATTTACAAACGCAGTCAGTCGCGGGTTTGATGCGAGATATTTGTCTAGGCGGAGTTTAAATGAATCAACGGTGATGCAGTCTATAACGTTTCGGGGAAGCCCATTCCACAAGTTGACAACTCGATTGAAGAAGAAATTCTTAGATTCGTGTGAGTTAAAAGATTTACCAATAATTTTGCAACCGTTTCCCCGCGTGTAATTAGATTGGTCGATAGTGAAGTACTTACTACAGTTCATATTGTCGATGCCTTTGATGATTTTGAACACTTGAATTAAGTCACCTCTTAATCTGCGCTGGGTTAAAGGAAATAGATTTAATTCTCTAAGACGCTCTTCGTATGGTTTGTTCTTTAGGCTAGGTATCATTTTGGTAACTCTACGTTGAACTCGTTCTAGCTTGTTTATATCTTTTTGGTAATAAGGGCACCAGGATTGAACGCAGTATTCCAGAAGAGGGCGGACTAATGAATTGTAAAGGGTTAGGATAACTTCTTTGGATTTATGCTCAAATGACCTGCCTATAAAGCCAATTATTTTGTTTGCCTTCTTAACAACTTCTGAACATTGTTGACTCGGTTTTAGGTTACTCGATATTGTTACTCCCAGATCGGTTTCTCTGTTTACATTCTTAAGCTGAGTGCCATTCATCGAATAGTTTGCTTTCTCATTTAGGTATCCGATATGTAGTACTTTACATTTATCCGCATTGAAACTCATTTGCCAAATTTGGGCCCAACATGACAATTTATCTAGATTGTGTTGCATATCGTCAACTTGTTCTTTTGAGAGTACGCTATTTGCAATTTTTGTATCGTCAGCAAATTTTGAGATTGTACAGGTGAGACCCTCATCTATGTCGTTGATGTAAATTAGAAAGAGAATTGGTCCTAGTACCGATCCCTGGGGTACCCCGCTACTTACATTGGTCCATTTTGATGCCTTACCGTTTATGACTACTCTTTGCTTTCTGTCGCTGAGCCAATTTTCTATCCATTTCAACACACCGTCTTGTATTCCATGCGCTTTTAGTTTTAGCAGTAAACGTTTGTGGGGAACTTTGTCAAAGGCCTTTTGAAAATCAAGGTATATAATATCTACAGCTTTACTCTCATCGTAGAGGTTGAGGATATCGTGGAAGAAGTCTAAGAGGTTTGTTAAACAGGAACGTTTTTACGAAAGCCGTGTTGAGTATCTTTAAGTATGTTATTTTCCTCTAAGTGATTTACGAGTCTGTCTCGTATGACCGTTTCTAGCATTTTACATACAACTGAGGTTAAGCTAATTGGACGATAGTTACTGGGTAGGGATTTGCTGCCTTTTTTGAATATCGGTGTTACGTTGGCTAGCTTCCACTGATCGGGCATAGTTCCAGACTGCAAGGATTTATTGAATAGTAATGTCAGTGGTTTAGAGAGCTCATCCTTAGCTTCCTTTAGAACTCTAGGCGAGATTGTATCAGGTCCAGGCGTTTTATTTACCTTGAGTTTATCTAAACAATTCAATACTTCTCTCTCTGTAACGGTGATATTGCTTAGAACATCTGAATTATCAATCTGAATCGGCGATGGTGTAGGGATATCACTGAGGTCTTCTGTTGTAAAAACTGATGCAAAGAAGGTATTGAGGGCATTACTCATTTGTTCTTCGTCTTTGGTGTATTCTCCATTTTCATCGACTAACGGTCCAACAGTAGTTGAAGTAACGACTTTTTTCTTTCTGATATAACTATAGAATTCTTTCGGGTTTGTTTTACTTTGATTCGCAATATGTAACTCTAAGGTCTTTTTACTTTGCTTAATTAACTTTTTGGCTTTGCGTCGTAGCTCTACAAATTTCAGCCGTTCTTCGTCATTTTGTGAGGATTTTAATCTATCATTAGCAAATTTTTTAGCAAGCAGGCAGTTTGAAATATCTTTATTCCACCATTTGGGCTTATTATTATGGCCTGGACGCCGAGTTTTCGATGGTATGCAGTCTTGCACTGCTTTTAGGTAAGTGGCTTCGAATAACTTCCAAGATGTATTTATGTCGTTATTGTGAATTAAAAAGCTCCAGTCAGTTTCTTTAAACATAGCTCTAAGTTTATGGAAGTTTGCTTTCTTGAATTAGGGACTTTTTCGATGCTACTATTTGGTTCGTTACTAGTAAACTTTAAAGTGAAAGTTATCGTACGATGGTCGCTGTTACTGAATTCATCACCAACATTCAAATTCTCTATTAATTCTTCTTTTGTTGCAAGTACAATGTCAAGAACGTTATTACCACGGGTCGGCGTTCCAACAAATTGATAAAGCGAACTCTCTTGCAAGTTCGTATACAAGTCATGTCCGGAGTGTGAAGTAAGAGTATCGCCCCACTTGGTCACAGGTAAATTAAAGTCACCAAAAATTACGGTATCTTGTGAGTTACTTACATCTGCAATTTGTTCGTAAATATCTCGGTCAGTTTGCACTGATTGAGCTGGAGGTCTGTATATTAATGCAAGTATTATTTTGGTACCTTTATTATTCTTTATTAGCACAAAAGATGCGTCGACGTTCACAATTTGAGGTTTTGACAAGAGGGTAGGGTTAAGACTTTCTTTGATATAAAGTAAAAACGCCACCTCCATTTCGATTTATTCGGCTTTTCTCAAACATTACATAACCGGGAAGTGAATACTCTGCTAAAAAGTCTCTATCTTCTGTATTGAGCCAAGATTCTGTTATGCCAATCACATCATAATTTTCTGTAAACACTAGCTCCTCTAAATCTGAAAATTTATTGCGTATGCTACGAGCGTTTGCATAGAAAACCTTTAAATTTGTTATTTTAGAACTCACGGAACGCTCTTTAATAATATTTTTGGTTCTTGTCGGATCTACATTTATGTTCATGGCTGTCCTCGGTCCTCGCTGTCTTCGGTCCTTATCGCTGGTGGTCCTCGGTTGCCTCTGTTTTTTTCTTGGCGTTGGATGATTTATGTCACTGCTGCTTCTTCTCGGATGGCGTTTTTTGATCCATGGCTGCGGACTGCTTCGTGTAGGAGACGACCCATGCGTGCTGAACCCACAGGGTTTAGATGAGTGCCATCCTTGCGGAACAGAGTAGGCTGGTTGTAGAAGTTGTCCCAGAGGTTGATGAATTCAACTTCTTCCCTCAGACACAAATGTTTTTAGTCGGCTATTTGTGCTGAAAGCCTTGTCGTAGAATTTGTCAGGTGCGTCGATCTTGGGGAGAATGCCTGAGATGATGATATTCCTTGACTTGTTTTTGTAGTGCTGGATCATCTTGCGATATTTCTCCATCAACTCTTCGGATCTGGTGCGCATGACGTCATTTGAACCAGCATGGATGACAAAAAGGGTATTTTCATTTGCATCCTTTGTGGTATCTTCGAAGGCTTCCACAATGTCGTCCAGTCCAGCTCCTGGGATGCAAAACCTTTTTCGTTGATTTGGGACTCTGTCGCAGAACTCTTCGACCTGTCCTCGTAGGATGGAATCCCCAACGAGCCTGGTCTCTTCTGGTTCGTCTTCCATCTCTACCAATATCTCAAATCTGTTGGACATTGTGACTGGTAGATGAGACCTTTTCTGTGTTGGCCGTGCACCGTTCCTCACTGGTGTAAATCCGGAAACCTGTGGTGGCGGGACTCTACGTACAGGTCGGGGAGAGGAGTGGTTAGAACGGGGGCGAGGGGTTGGTACTGTTCGTGCTAGCAGGCTTCTTGCACGAGGAGTGGGGGAGAGACTAAGGTGAACAGGGCGGCTGTCCTGGTTTGATGTCGGCTCAGGTTCGTCAGAAGCATCTGCTGCAGTGTCTACTGCAGGTGTTGGATTGTTGGCAGATGACGTTGGGGCGGTGGTGGATGCTGGAGTTGAAACAATTTGAGTTAGTGATACTCCAACGTTGAGTGTTACAAACTCTTGGAGTGATTCCAGCTTCCTGGTGAGGGCGTTGATCTTGTTGAGGGCTTCATCCAATTTTGCTGTCAAATCCTCTCGTTGCTGGCAGAGTCGGCAGACTTGTGGATCGGCAGGAGCAAACATGGAAGCACCAAACCTACCGGCGCAGTTCGTACAGGCACGAGGCATGGTGACGATCACTTTCTTCAGTTCACTTCACTCACTTAAAAACACTTAACTCACTTTAAAAACACTAAACTCACTTTAAAAACACTTCACTCCCTTCAGGTCGCTTCACTTACTTAAATAGGCCTAACCGAAAACAAAAATGTTGAAATACACACAAATAGGTTATCAGCGGTGATAGCCTAACCAAAAATTAAAACAAAACAAAATTAAATTTGAATACGCAGTGATAGCCGAACCGAAAACAATTTTATGTTTATTTAAACAGAAATAGGCCACCAGGGGTTATAGCCTATCCTAACCGAAAACAAAAATTATGAAATACCGGTACGCAGAAATAGGTTACCAGCGGTGATAGCCTTACTGAAAATTTAAAAATTGAAGTACGCAGAAATAGGCCACCAGGGATGATAGCCTAGACTAACCGAAAACAAAAATAACCGAAAACAAAAATTATGAAATACCGGTACGCAGAAATAGGCCACCAGCGGTGATAGCCTAGACTAACCGAAAACAAAAATAACCGAAAACAAAAATTATGAAATACTGGTACGCAGAAATAGGCCACCAGCGGTGATAGCCTAACTGAAAATCTGAAAATTTAAAAATTGAAGTACCATACGCAGAAATAGGCCACCAGGGATGATAGCCTAGACTAACCGAAAACAAAAATAACCAAAAACAAAAAAGTATGAAATATGCAGAAGTAGGCTACCAGGGGTGATAACCTACCTAAAAAAGCAAAACAAATATATATATATATAATAGAATATGTGACTAAATATACAATTCACCAAATAGAGATTATATAAAAATAAAGTGTAACTGCACACAAGGGGTTAATATACTGTATCAACAGATGGCGCTGGTGTCACTGTAGGCTAGTCAAGCAGGATTATATTTAGATAAACAAAGTTATCAGTCAAAGGTTACTACAGTACAAGATCATGCAAGCAACAACTAAAATTACAGATATATATAGCTACAGTAGGATACTGAATACGATAACTACTAGAGTTAATAAGAAAATACAAAGCTAGGTCGATTTAGAGGTGCGCGTGCGTCGTCTGCTACAAGCTAGGATAACAAATGTAAACAACAATGTTTATCAGTCAGAAAAGCAATAAAATAACATGCACGGCAACTACAGAACTATGTGGAGGTTAAACAAGCACTTAACTACTGTTCATGCAATGAATAAAGGGAATTGGGATATGAAATACTCAAATTAGGATAGAGTTTTCTCAGTGGCGATGCGGAGCTGTAGGCGGTGCTAAAGCCGGCGGGGTGTGTGTGTGTGTGTGTGTGTGTATGTGGTGTGTTATTCTACTGATTGTATTTAAAACTTGTGTAGTGTACTGCTTCTCCAACTGCGAATACATGATGTGTATATAGAACTACTTGATGAGTAATGAATCAATCTGATTAGCATTCACTAATTTTAGTCTTAACAACATGAATCTACCTATTTCGTTTATTCAATGGACAAGGTAAAGATATATAGTCACACATTGAAATAACAAAAATAGTTAGACAATTTCTGTACTTATTTATCTGAGTATTCACTAACTAGTACATACTTAGTAAAACTCTTCCTTCCTCTTATACACACACTGTTACAATGTTAACGTATATCATAGGCACACACATTGTTATGATCTTTTCTATGTTACCAGTAGGCTACTAAAATCCACATTATGTCGTCGCCTTAAATTTAGAAAAACTATACTGATGAAACAGTCAGGGCCCCCGTGTTTCCCAACATCATAGTGCCAGCGAGGAAGAACACTTTTAACCCCTTCTGTACCGGCATCGTCATTTTGTATTATATTCTAGCTTTATTTAGACGATTTTGTACAGTTTAAGTAGGATCTGTGGCAATAAAAAGGGTTAAGTGAGAAGCCTGTCAATTGCTGGAGGCCCTTTTTTAAAGTTGAATACAATTATCTAATTATTCTAATAGTAGCCAGAATAAAGTTAAAAGGGGTGGATGGGACTCGTTAGCCTTGGCGGGCAACCCGTCTAGGGGAATAAATCCTAAACAAAATACTGATGGGCGACACGCTAATCGGTGCCACTTGCAGGTGATGAACTCTATAACGGATAACAGATAACATATTGTGGAAAAAGGTGTGAAGCCTGGGTCAGCTTGTGATGATAACTAAAACTCTACATTAACCTACAACGATAGTTCGATAAATATGTATAAACATTTTCGTAATAGGATTGGTTTAAGGTATAAGAAGCTGAAGAGGTTCTTATTTCTTTCTTATTTCACCAGCACAGCCAATCCCTTAGTGTAACAGACAGTTGCCCTAAATATATATATAGTGGAAAACTATGACGTAGCTGTACACAGAAGTATATACAGTCCCATGAGAGACAATTAACACGACGAAGAGTAAATATTTGAAAGATCTACAGTAATGTCTTGATAGCGTAATGCATAAGTGCGCGGAATTTCGATGGGAGTATCCTAGGTTTCGAGTCCTTGGAGTACCTAAGGTATTTGTTGATTTCATTAATTGAGTTTAGAAGTGACGTTGGTTGGTGGAAAAAATATAATAATGTATACGGAGTACTTAGCTCATGGAGAGATAAACATTTAAGGTAATAATTATCAACAGAAAAGTTGGTTAAAACACAAGCGAAAGTTCCAAATAAAAATATAAATTACAACGATTCCACAGGGAACCATATAGAAGTATTTAAGTTTTGAGACAATTATTATAAATGATGATACTTCAGAGCTATTATAGAAGCTACCGTATCTATAAATGTTACCGGTATATAGTGTATGGGATGGTATGGTAGTATATCTTGGTAAGGCAGCCTAGCATGTTGGAGGGAGAGATGTTGTGATAGTACGTCAGGGTGTAATTGTTCACTGGCCCACACTGTCATATATTACACCCCCACACAACACTTAGCTACACGTGATGCACATATCCTAACCGGCTTACACTTCTGTATTACATAATATGATAAAGGGGAGATTTGTATTGCTATTTGTATATATTGGTTTATTGTTAGGTTCTAGTTTCCTCCCTAGACCTCGATCAAGGTTTAAGATATAACCCCAACACCCACTTCAAGATAAATGTGTACCTTTTTCAGTAGATATATGCCCTGGCCAACGACCGTTCCCTCCTACATTGCAGGCTTACTATCGCTCGCCAGGAAAAAATCGACACCTAAATGGAACAAAAGGTCTTAAAATCGTGAAACTAATGGGCGATGGTCTAAAATTGTCAAAACTAATCAAGCTAAACATGAGGGAGAAAGGTGTCCTGAAACCTCCTCTTGAAGTACCGGTATCTTATATTTACACACCTACTCCACACTCTACACCAACCATACACACTACTACCTTACAGGGAGATATGTCGCTATTCTAGACCCTATTCTCCATCATGTTTAACCTTTTTGTTTTGAGATTATAAGATGTTCGTCCTATTAGTTTGGCGATTCTATGACCTTTCACCCCATTGCTTTGTCTATATTAGGACCTATCGTGCCATTTAGGTGTCGATTTTTTCCTGGCGAGCAATAGCGAGCCTGTAATTTTAGGAGGAATTGCGGGACATGTTTCTACCGAAAAATGTACAAATTTATCTTGAAGGGAGATCTAGGGTTTTTCTTTTTTTGTTTGTTAAACTTGCTGGAGGGCTAGCGAGGAAACTAAAACAATAATAAATAGATATATATATACCGACTATAATATAAACCCTATCCCCTTAATAAATACCACATATTACCTTTACTCACCCATACGACACTATACAGTACATCTCACAGACACCTTATATTTATATAATACACTTGTATAACTGTACACTAATATGGAACTCCAGACCTATTATGCACACCGTTTGCCCTTCTTACATTGATATATCATATAACACTTTTCAAAACACCCCACGAATCTCTAACGATAAACCAAACAGCCAAACACTTAGCATATCTTGGTGGTTATAATCTACAGTATATTTTGAACCCTCTATGAGCACCTTACTTGCAATTGTTACCCAATTCACTAACAGCCTTTAAGTGAACCTATTGGCCTATCTGTGTATTCTCTGAACCCCTCATTAGCTGTTTCTCTCGCATACCACTACGCTCCTTCCATTATAGGTAGGTCAGAAATCGTGAACTCAATACTCTGTAACTGAAATATAAATAAATAAATAAAATAACGACTAGAGTTATTAAGCCAATATTATCCCTAGTTGATATGCGTTAGCCAGGGAATAGTTATGCTAATATAAAGCCCATTTGATCTAGCCCATTTTGAGTTGCAGAGGATATATTTCACTATTTCTGGCGTACCTATAACGAACAAGGTATAGTTATTCCGGCCAGCCCACCTCGATACTGACCTACACACTAGTTAACTCGGTCTGACCACACTACCCTAACCTGTCCTCCCACCTGATACTTTCATCATTTTGGCTATAGCAACCTATATATATATATATATATATATATATATATATATATATATATATAATATAGATGTCTACAGTATATATATCTGATAATGTTTTGTCATCTTACTTACATCTATACAAACTGTATTGCCCTATTTCTACCAAGTACCATGTCTAACAAATCACAGATTTGAAAAGAAAAACAATGTTCTAAAATAAAACTACTATCACAATATATAATCTACAAGCCTCGTTCAAAATTGATGTTGTAGTTGTCTTACGATTCTTGCTACATATGAACAGATGACTAGCATTAATTACAATGATCCTATTCATATATCAGTACATGGACATATTTCACAATTAATCTATATAATCATGTTATTGTGACCATAAACATGAATGTGAAATTTGTACTGACGTTAGCTATAGTTCATTCAATATAAGTAGGCTAGACATGTCAGCCCTAATCTCTATAACTAGAAACGGGCTAAAGCAAATAGGATGCAAATAACGACACCGATTACCTGGCTGACTCTTCCCAAATGGTGAAAATATTAGCTCGATAAATTAAATGCATTTTGAGTTACAGCCGATAGAAGTTAGGATTTATGGCCTACTTATAATGAATAGATTAATATTGTGAAGTAAGTTTCTTCTTCCCGGCCATTATCTGTATTATGGACTTTCTGCATTATAGGCTCTACAGTGTTCTGATAATACGGCCAAGGATCTCAATGAAACAGGAATATTGGTAAGAGCCCGTGTGATATTATTATATCCCACTACCACATGATACATTGCGTGCCACACTAATCAGGGTAGATAATAAGAAGAGATTATTGGTGAAGATTGGACTCACAAGTGGTCAGTATATTGAATGGGAAGTGATGTACAGATAGTTCAAAATCTGGAAACAAATGTTTTTACCTGAGTATAAAGGATTTAATGCTTTATGATAACGTGACGATCTAAGTAATATATGAAGTAAATTAACCCGTACGGTACCAGTGACATCCTTTTCATCATCATTCAGCTATTAGACGATCTTATTCAGCTTAGGAAGGATGTTTACCAACAAAAAAGGCTACAGACTAAACAAATTCATCTTTTCAGTTACCATATATCGTTCTTAAGCTAAATACAATCGTCTAAATGTAGCTGAAACGAAATGATAAGTCGCCGGTACAGAATGGGTTAAGGAATGGCTAACTGGAAAAGAAACTAAATAAATTACCACACTAATTACTGAAGGGGTATACGATACTTAGAGTGGATATTACACGTAAAGAGTTATGGATATTAGCTATCAGGATGGGTAATAATCATGGCCATATAACCGGGTATGGTAATTATGTTAATGGTGTGTGGTAGCCTGGACAACATGGGAGACAACGCAATTAGTTCGTCTCGGCAAATAATGTGACTCTGAAATGTAATCCGTACAAGGTGAATGATTGGACAGATAAACAGTGAAGGTGTTGTGAAAGTATGCAGAACAATGGCAGTTGAGCATAACAATATAAGTATATGGAAAATAACATAAAATAAACAAAAAATCTAGATCATCTACTGTGCGTAATGACTTCCCATTTTCTCCCACATACACCAGATATCATAACAACCCAGAACACTACTAATTCTTCCCCATTTCGAACTGACAGAGTCAGTGCCATTTTTTACTCTAACGTACCTTGAATTTGGCTCTCTGTTTCTTTTCAACTTTGGAGGAGGCACTTGTTTCAGGCAACTTTGCCCTTTCTTTCCTTCGCTCACACAGGAACAAAAATCAGATGTTCTCGTAAACTAATCCCAAAATGAACGCTGACAACCATTACAGATGGTTATGGTCCAACAGAGTTCATCACAGGTACTGTATTCCACCATCACTATGTCTCATTACCAACACATATTTCACCTCAGTAATTTACTACAGTCATTGGATGTGTATGGGCACATATGGGTACAAAAAACTAACCATTTATCTTCGTGTTGCATACTGGATGAGGAAGCTGACATTCTTACTAGGATTTCAAAGTCATTAACAAAACTATTTATGTAGCCACAACACAGTGGCTATTTTCAACACTAACATTGCTACTGTTAATTAAACAGACTATTAACTTCAGCCAGTGATATATACAGCCTTGTTTTAAATTAGGTGTCTAACTAGTATGCACATTATTATCCAAGGTGTGGTGTTGTTGTTGTTATTGTTTAGGCGTTGAGGTACAGGTAAGCTCACCGCCACCATGACTAGCCTCACATAAAGGGCTAACAAGACAACTCGTGAAATACAATATGCCAATACACTATATAAACGGCTTTATTTTGTTTATATATTTGTAATGCAGCTTGGGACCAGTAATCAGAACAATGGCATATATGGTTTCAACTTATCCTATATCTAGGTTGTTTTGAAGATTGTTCTGGTGCAGCAAAAACACATAATAATACATATTTTCGGACTAGGACTGGGTAAGAAACAAGGAAGTGTTACACATTCCCAAATTTTTAATAATGATACTCAGTTTATATCCATGGTACTGTACAGTCTCGATCATTAATTATAACAAATTTAGAGTCTTGAAATGATTAAAGAGAAGTCCACAATATAATTAACTGGTACAGCAAATGTAATTCAATTCAGCCAGACACAGCTTCGAAAATCCAAGTAGGCCCATCAGTATTTAATGAAAACGACTGAACATTCGTGTATCAAAACTTCTAAAGTTACAGCTTAATTATGTATTCGCTAAATTATAGTATTTGTGTTTGTATCA
Source organism: Paralithodes platypus (assembly GCA_032716605.1). Lineage (NCBI taxonomy): Eukaryota > Metazoa > Arthropoda > Malacostraca > Decapoda > Lithodidae > Paralithodes > Paralithodes platypus. The sequence continues at coordinate 13,813,160 of CM064488.1, read as the reverse complement.
CGTGAACATTGCATTAATTTAAGCAACTTCTCGGTAAAATGTGAACAAATATGTAAAACGGGACTATAACAATAACAGAGAGAGAGAGAGCGCGCGCGCGTGAGAGTGAGAGTTGTAAAAATCACCAATATATCGCCCAATTATTCAAGTCAAACACATTAATGAAAACCAAGGAGATGTGTACCTTTTTACCGATGGTGTCTTTTCTTCCCGTCCTTTCTCCCCATCCCAAATCAGGTGCGGTAAATGACCCGTGTAAAGGTGGGCGTTACCCTCAGTTTTCCTCATAATTCTCGGTGACCTCTTGACCTTTGTTATGACCTACAGTTAGTCTTATCTGCCTGACACCCTACAGTACACAATGAGCGACTGTGTTGTTCTTTATTTTGTATTTGTTCAGATAGATAGAGATAGACAGATAAATTAGATCGATTATATATAGTTTTTCTCCATCTACTCCCTCTCGGGCATAGGTTGAGAGCCTGTACATTCAACCGTTATTGAACGGTGAAGCCCGTGAGGTCCCGTTCCAGTCTAGGGGGTGAGACATGTGAAGCACTTTTAGCTGCAATCAGCCCCTACCATCTTGCCTTCGCAGGATGCATTGGGCGTAGTTGCTCACTCACGGGTCGAAGCAGCCCCATCTCTGAAGCTGCCTCGATTAGATAGATATAGATATATTGATTAGATAGTTATAAATATTTACAGTAGACGATTTGCTAAGGGTAGGGTAGATTGACCCAAGTTATGTGGATGGTAAATATCAAAGCCACCCGGCATGTTGGAGGCTCACCGTCAAGTTTGTTACTGTACAGACTTACTAATATTAGCTACGCAGCACCTAATTGTCGAACCCAAACGAACTAGGAAAGAGGGGCAAAGTGAAAACCAATATACAGTATAAAATAAACACCTTTACATTACATCCCCGCCACCTCCAGTTCCCTCCTCTCGGCTGGCATTATAACCTTGGAATTACTGAGATGAAGCTTAAGGGATATGTTGTTTTAACCCACTTCTCCCTTATGCTTAATACCATTAGTTTAGTCATTTTAAGACTTTCACCCCATTAGTTAGCTATTTTAAGACCTTACGCCTCATTTGATTGCCATATTATAGACCTTGTGTGCACTCTACAGTAGGTATCGACTTATTTTCTGACTAGGGATAACAAACCTGTAACTTGTTTAACCGTTTAATTTGCTAAATTTGTTATTCAAACTTTACTTGTAAATCCTATTATGTCAAACTATATAAATGTGGGTATCAGTACAGGTGAAAAAGAAAGGACTCAATAAGTCGTTGAGAGGGAAACCTGATCCTCCTTACACACACACACCTTCCATGATCCTTACATGCTCGCTCTCTCTCTCTTTCCGGCCTATTAGACAATCATGTTACTATGGCATAACTTTCGGCTTGTAATTTCAGATTGATAAGAGGATGAAGGAGTTAGCAGTTCTCTACCATATATGTTTAGTTTATTATAATACAATGAAGCAACTTGGTTGAGCCCGAGAACTTTCAGTCTTCTACTGTACTTCTCACTTCTCATCTTGTTCTTCCTCTGTCCAATTACTTTTCTTTCCTATTTTACTCCAGCCATCTGGTGTGGTTTAATACTCCATATTCATACCTGTTTGTCGATATTTTCATGATTCCCTGACTTCATAAACTTCTTCACCAGCTATACCCTGCTCCAAATAAGTAGGCAAACACTCTTGAATCTAAACTTCTGTAACTGACAAAAGACTAGTTATCGAGCTAATATCTTTACCATATGGGTTGGCTCAGTCAGGGAATACGTGTGGACATTTACAGAGCATTTGTTCTACCTCTTCTTGAGTTACAGAGGATAGGGTTCACAATTTCTGGACTACTTATTTGGA
>CM064488.1:13698635-13811171 GCA_032716605.1 Paralithodes platypus | reverse complement strand
AGCCAGGGAATAGTTATGCTAATATAAAGCCCATTTGATCTAGCCCATTTTGAGTTGACAGAGGATATATTTCACTATTTCTGGCCGTACCTATAACGAACAAGGTATAGTTATTCCGGCCAGCCCACCTGGATACTGACCTACACACTAGTTAACTCGGTCTGACCACACTACCCTAACCTGTCCTCCCACCTGATACTTTCATCATTTTGGCTATAGCAACCTATATATATATATATATATATATATATATATATATATATATATATAATATAGATGTCTACAGTATATATATCTGATAATGTTTTGTCATCTTACTTACATCTATACAAACTGTATTGCCCTATTTCTACCAAGTACCATGTCTAACAAATCACAGATTTGAAAAGAAAAACAATGTTCTAAAATAAAACTACTATCACAATATATAAACTACAAGCCTCGTTCAAAATTGATGTTGTAGTTGTCTTACGATTCTTGCTACATATGAACAGATGACTAGCATTAATTACAAATGATCCTATTCATATATCAGTACATGGACATATTTCACAATTAATCTATATAATCATGTTATTGTGACCATAAACATGAATGTGAAATTTGTACTGACGTTAGCTATAGTTCATTCAATATAAGTAGGCTAGACATGTCAGCCCTAATCTCTATAACTAGAAACGGGCTAAAGCAAATAGGATGCAAATAACGACACCGATTACCTGGCTGACTCTTCCCAAATGGTGAAAATATTAGCTCGATAAATTAAATGCATTTTGAGTTACAGCCGATAGAAGTTAGGATTTATGGCCTACTTATAATGAATAGATTAATATTGTGAAGTAAGTTTCTTCTTCCCGGCCATTATCTGTATTATGGACTTTCTGCATTATAGGCTCTACAGTGTTCTGATAATACGGCCAAGGATCTCAATGAAACAGGAATATTGGTAAGAGCCCGTGTGATATTATTATATCCCACTACCACATGATACATTGCGTGCCACACTAATCAGGGTAGATAATAAGAAGAGATTATGGGTGAAGATTGGACTCACAAGTGGTCAGTATATTGAAAGGGAAGTGATGTACAGATAGTTCAAAATCTGGAAACAAATGTTTTTACCTGAGTATAAAGGATATAATGCTTTATGATAACGTGACGATCTAAGTAATATATGAAGTAAATTAACCCGTACGGTACCAGTGACATCCTTTTCATCATCATTCAGCTATTAGACGATCTTATTCAGCTTAGGAAGGATGTTTACCAACAAAAAAGGCTACAGACTAAACAAATTCATCTTTTCAGTTACCATATATCGTTCTTAAGCTAAATACAATCGTCTAAATGTAGCTGAAACGAAATGATAAGTCGCCGGTACAGAATGGGTTAAGGAATGGCTAACTGGAAAAGAAACTAAATAAATTACCACACTAATTACTGAAGGGGTATACGATACTTAGAGTGGATATTACACGTAAGAGTTATGGATATTAGCTATCAGGATGGGTAATAATCATGGCCATATAACCGGGTATGGTAATTATGTTAATGGTGTGTGGTAGCCTGGACAACATGGGAGACAACGCAATTAGTTCGTCTCGGCAAATAATGTGACTCTGAAATGTAATCCGTACAAGGTGAATGATTGGACAGATAAACAGTGAAGGTTTTGTGAAAGTATGCAGAACAATGGCAGTTGAGCATAACAATATAAGTATATGGAAAATAACATAAAATAAACAAAAAATCTAGATCATCTACTGTGCGTAATGACTTCCCATTTTCTCCCACATACACCAGACATCATAACAACCCAGAACACTACTAATTCTTCCCCATTTCGAACTGACAGAGTCAGTGCCATTTTTTACTCTAACGTACCTTGAATTTGGCTCTCTGTTTCTTTTTCAACTTTGGAGGAGGCACTTGTTTCAGGCAACTTTGCCCTTTCTTTCCTTCGCTCACACAGGAACAAAAATCAGATGTTCTCGTAAACTAATCCCAAAATGAACGCTGACAACCATTACAGATGGTTATGGTCCAACAGAGTTCATCACAGGTACTGTATTCCACCATCACTATGTCTCATTACCAACACATATTTCACCTCAGTAATTTACTACAGTCATTGGATGTGTATGGGCACATATGGGTACAAAAAACTAACCATTTATCTTCGTGTTGCATACTGGATGAGGAAGCTGACATTCTTACTAGGATTTCAAAGTCATTAACAAAACTATTTATGTAGCCACAACACAGTGGCTATTTTCAACACTAACATTGCTACTGTTAATTAAACAGACTATTAACTTCAGCCAGTGATATATACAGCCTTGTTTTAAATTAGGTGTCTAACTATATGCACATTATTATCCAAGGTGTGGTGTTGTTGTTATTGTTTAGGCGTTGAGGTACAGGTAAGCTCACCGCCACCATGACTAGCCTCACATAAAGGGCTAACAAGACAACTCGTGAAATACAATATGCCAATACACTATATAAACGGCTTTATTTTGTTTATATATTTGTAATGCAGCTTGGGACCAGTAATCAGAACAATGGCATATATGGTTTCAACTTATCCTATATCTAGGTTGTTTTGAAGATTGTTCTGGTGCAGCAAAAACACATAATAATACATATTTTCGGACTAGGACTGGGTAAGAAACAAGGAAGTGTTACACATTCCCAAATTTTTAATAATGATACTCAGTTTATATCCATGGTACTGTACAGTCTCGATCATTAATTATAACAAATTTAGAGTCTTGAAATGATTAAAGAGAAGTCCACAATATAATTAACTGGTACAGCAAATGTAATTCAATTCAGCCAGACACAGCTTCGAAAATCCAAGTAGGCCCATCAGTATTTAATGAAAACGACTGAACATTCGTGTATCAAAACTTCTAAAGTTACAGCTTAATTATGTATTCGCTAAATTATAGTATTTGTGTTTGTATCACGTGAACATTGCATTAATTTAAGCAACTTCTCGGTAAAATGTGAACAAATATGTAAAACGGGACTATAACAATAACAGAGAGAGAGAGAGCGCGCGCGCGTGAGAGTGAGAGTTGTAAAAATCACCAATATATCGCCCAATTATTCAAGTCAAACACATTAATGAAAACCAAGGAGATGTGTACCTTTTTACCGATGGTGTCTTTTCTTCCCGTCCTTTCTCCCCATCCCAAATCAGGTGCGGTAAATGACCCGTGTAAAGGTGGGCGTTACCCTCCGTTTTCCTCATAATTCTCGGTGACCTCTTGACCTTTGTTATGACCTACAGTTAGTCTTATCTGCCTGACACCCTACAGTACACAATGAGCGACTGTGTTGTTCTTTATTTTGTATTTGTTCAGATAGATAGAGATAGATAGATAAATTAGATCGATTATATATATTTGTTCTCCATCTACTCCCTCTCGGGCATAGGCTGAGAGCCTGTACATTCAACCGTTATTGAACGGTGAAGCCCGTGAGGTCCCGTTCCAGTCTAGGGGGTGAGACATGTGAAGCACTTTTAGCTGCAATCAGCCCCTACCATCTTGCCTTCGCAGGATGCATTGGGCGTAGTTGCTCACTCACGGGTCGAAGCAGCCCCATCTCTGAAGCTGCCTCGATTAGATAGATATAGATATATTGATTAGATAGTTATAAATATTTACAGTAGACGATTTGCTAAGGGTAGGGTAGATTGACCCAAGTTATGTGGGTGGTAAATATCAAAGCCACCGGCATGTTGGAGGCTCACCGTCAAGTTTGTTACTGTACAGACTTACTAATATTAGCTACGCAGCACCTAATTGTCGAACCCAAACGAACTAGGAAAGAGGGGCAAAGTGAAAACCAATATACAGTATAAAATAAACACCTTTACATTACATCCCCGCCACCTCCAGTTCCCTCCTCTCGGCTGGCATTATAAACTTGGAATTACTGAGATGAAGCTTAAGGGGATATGTTGTTTTAACCCCCTTCTCCCTTATGCTTAATACCATTAGTTTAGTCATTTTAAGACTTTCACCCCATTAGTTAGCTATTTTAAGACCTTACGCCTCATTTGATTGCCATATTATAGACCTTTTGTGCACTCTACAGTAGGTATCGACTTATTTTCTGACTAGGGATAACAAACCTGTAACTTGTTTAACCGTTTAATTTGCTAAATTTGTTATTCAAACTTGACTTGTAAATCCTATTATGTCAAACTATATAAATGTGGGTATCAGTACAGGTGAAAAAGAAAGGACTCAATAAGTCGTTGAGAGGGAAACCTGATCCTCCTTACACACACACCTTCCATGATCCTTACATGCTCGCTCTCTCTCTCTTTCCGGCCTATTAGACAATCATGTTACTATGGCATAACTTTCGGCTTGTAATTTCAGATTGATAAGAGGATGAAGGAGTTAGCAGTTCTCTACCATATATGTTTAGTTTATTATAATACAATGAAGCAACTTGGTTGAGCCCGAGAACTTTCAGTCTTCTACTGTACTTCTCACTTCTCATCTTGTTCTTCCTCTGTCCAATTACTCTTCTTTCCTATTTTACTCCAGCCATCTGGTGTGGTTTAATACTCCATATTCATACCTGTTTGTCGATATTTTCATGATTCCCTGACTTCATAAACTTCTTCACCAGCTATACCCTGCTCCAAATAAGTAGGCAAACACTCTTGAATCTAAACTTCTGTAACTCACAAAAGACTAGTTATCGAGCTAATATCTTTACCATATGGGTTGGCTCAGTCAGGGAATACGTGTGGACATTTACAGAGCATTTGTTCTACCTCTTCTTGAGTTACAGAGGATAGGGTTCACAATTTCTGGACTACTTATTTGGAACAGGGTATAATACTACATAATATTTGATAGAAGAAAGATTTGCTCAGCACAATCCTTTTTGCACCAGGATCTTCACCATAAAAGTCGGAAATCTCTTAATAGCAGGCTACGTTGTTTCATGTTAGGCAAGGTAGGGTACAGAACCTTATACCATTATTGTATGTATTATCAAATTATAAGTTAGAAAGAATTACAACATTATTGATAATGTACAACCATAAAAACACACTTAATTTCCAAAATATCATATTTTGTATATATTAAAAAGAGGCGTGGAATCGGATTCCTTAGTTACTGATTTCCTGACACATAATTGCAGAACAAGACACTTATACACCTAGGTTCATGTTAACCCTCTTAGAGTTATGACGTTTGTCTTAATTATATTCTCAAGTAATCATAGGGGACTACATTAGTTACTTAAAATTCTTACGTTCAAAGATAGTTCCTTAGCTTTGTAAAATTGACCAATAGTAGCCAGATCATAAGGAAGAATAGTGCCAACGTATACTAAAAGAGTCTGTTATAGTATTCTCCGAATTTCGAGACTTACCCATATAGCCCGGCAAGATGAACGAATTATAGTTATGCTTACTATCATAATCTATCAAGACAGGTAAAAAAGGATATTAGGAAAGAAAAAAGAAATTATGAAATTAAGGTTGCCAATGACTAAAAAAATAATCCTAAAGCTTTTTACCAACTATATAAATCCAAGGTTAGAGATGTAATTGGTCCCCTTAAAACTTCGATAGGAGAAATGACAGAAAATGATTTAGAAATGTGCAGTACATTAAGTAGTCAATTTCTTTCCGTTTTCACTAATGAAAATTTGGCACAGTTTCCAGAAGTCCGTAAGGTATATAGCGATAGTATAGAAAATAGGTTAAGTACGGTTACTATAAGTAGAAATGATGTGCTTAAGGAAATTGACAGACTGAAACATCATAAATCGCCTGGTCCTGATGAGGTATATGCTAGAGTATTAAAAGAATGTAGGGATGAGTTAAGTTACCCATTAACATTTTATTTAACAAGTCATTGGAGACAGGTATAGTTCCAGAAGCTTGGAAGCTTGCAAACGTAGTTCCGATCTTCAAAAAAGGTGACAAATCAATAGCATCCAATTACCGTCCCATTAGTCTTACATCAATCATAGGAAAGCTACTAGAGTCAATTATTGCTAGTAAAATTAAAAACCACTTAGATACATTTAATTTAATAAATTCTTCTCAGCATGGATTCACTCAGGGACGTTCTTGCCTTACTAATTTGCTTAGTTTTTTCTCAGAGGTATATGAAGCAGTAGATAATGACAAGTCATATGATATAATATATTTAGATTTCAGTAAAGCTTTCGACAGAGTCCCCCATGAGAGATTGATGAGAAAGGTTGAGGCGCATGGAATAGGTGGGGCGTTGTTGGGATGGATTAGGTCATGGCTAATTGGTAGGAAGCAGAGAGTCAGTATAAATGGTACGAAGTCAGAATGGGGAGCAGTCAAAAGTGGTGTCCCCCAGGGATCTGTATTAGGTCCTCTGTTGTTTGTTATATACATAAATTACCTTGATTTAGGTATAACTAGTAGGATAAGTAAATTTGCAGACGATACCAAAATGGGGAGAACAATTGATTCAGATAGAGATATAGAGTGCCTCCAAAGGGATCTAGATACCTTACACGAATGGTCAGTAAATTGGCAGATGAAGTTTAACATTGACAAATGCAAGGTATTAAAGATAGGGAAGATGCATACAAATGTTAAATATAAACTAGCTAATGTGGAATAAGAAAACTCGAATTGTGAGAAAGATCTAGGTGTGTTTGTTAGCAATGATTTGAAGCCTAGACAACAGTGTATAAGCGTTCGAAACAAGGCAAACAGGATTCTCGGGTTCATCTCAAGGAGTGTGAGTAACAGAACTGCTGATGTTATCTTAAAACTTTACTTGTCATTAGTGAGACCCCATATGGATTATGCTGTCCAATTTTGGTGTCCTTATTACAGAATGGACATAGATTCATTGGAGAGAGTACAACGTAGAATGACAAAAATTATCCATAATATTAGAAATCTTCCGTATAAAGAAAGGTTGAAGAAATTAGGCTTACATTCGTTAGAGAGACGCAGAGCTAGAGGGGATATGATAGAGGTGTTCAAGTGGGTTAGTGGGATTAACAAAGGGGACATGACAAATGTACTAAAGCTCAGTGATAGCGAAAGAACTCGTACCAATGGTTTCAAATTAGATAAATTTCGTTTCAGAAAGATATAGGCAAATATTGGTTTGGTAACAGAGTTGTAGATGGGTGGAATGGACTACCAAGTGCTATAGTGGGATTAACAACGATAGGGAACTTTAAGATAAAATTGGATAAGCATATGGACGAGAAGGGTTGGGTGTGAAGGGGGATCAGCAGGGTTGGGCCAATCAGCGCTCTGCAGACCCCGTAATCCTGCGTTAATCTCTAACCGTTTTGGTAAGATGATCCTCAGGGTATTAGAGTGTTGAGCCTATAATTGGGCTTTGTAATTGGGGTTGTGTGGGACAGGGATCTGCCTTGCTTAGGCCAATCGGCTTTCTGCAGACTCCCATTTTCTTATGTTCTTATGTTCTTAAATATCTTCAAAAGTAATAGCATATAGTCGTCAAACTAAATTAATTCCAGAACAAATTTTGGGGAATGTGTGAATGTGCAATGTTTATCCAGCTTGTATAAGAACGAACAGATCCACGCTGGTATGTAAAGGTACTGAAGAACCTTTTTCATAAAGTTGAATTACATAGTATTACTACATAATTGGTACAGTTGGTCACATAAGTTATGTCCCTCTCCGTGAGCTTATACATAGAATCATAATGCGCATGATTTAATAACGAGCGTAGTTTCTTATGCAGTGGTATACTTATTAGTCAACTGATAGTTAAAAGAAAACACACTCGTAATGTATTCCTACTAATTTTACTTGCATACGTAACATACATCGAGGAACGGAACTTATGTGGCCAACTGTACCTTGCCAAAGCTGTTCAACCGAGCCCTTTAATGTAAATAAAATAACTCATTTTCATTTGTTTCCTCTTCTGAATGTTAACCTTCTAACACATTACCCTTACTCTTAAAGACCACCTCTAAAATACCCGTAACCTGACCCTAACCTTCTCCCCCCCCCCCCTCCCCACCCGTCCTTCCACCCCATCCTATACCTCCCCCATTTCAGACCCCCTCTATACTTACACACCTTTCTCCGCCATTCGTTTTAGGTGACAGTGTAAGTTGTCAGCCTCACACACGCCTGCATAAACATTATGAGGCTGAGAGAGAGAGAGAGAGAGAGAGATTTGAAGGAAAAAGAGAGAAAGGTAGTATCCATACTTGTAAACAAACAATAGCACACATGTAAATAGAAGCAACATATTTTAATGATTGTAATAATGAAGGGGAAAGAGCAAATATTTAAGAAAACAAAAACAAATGTAAACCAAATGAAAAATCCAAAATATAATAGTAAATTAGTTCAAGATACATTTTTACTAGAAACTAATTACAATGAATGCCAACAATTAATTTCAATTAAACTTTAATTATACTAAACATGAACAATAGGTTTGAAGACAATATAGTGTAAGAGGAAACGAAGTATGAAAATATATCAACGTTAGAGAAAGTAAAAAAAAAAAAATATATGAGAATAATACAGGAACTAGACAAGTCAATACTGTGTTGTGATTCAAAATGACTGAAATGTATCTTAGACAAGTCAATATTGTGTTGTGACTAAAGCTGACCGAAGTACATCTTAGACAACTCAGTATTGAATTGTGACTCAAGATGACTGAAGTGTATTTTAGACAAGTAAGTACTGGGTGGGACTTAAGATATCCCAAACTATCGTGGTATCAGCTGATTTACTGAAACATTTGATATTATATTATTTACCATGTAGTATTACTGTTTTAAGGGTGAATGAACCATGAGGAAATAAATACAGGGAGAAAAATCGAGTTACTGATCTAAAAGCTTAACGAAGACAGAACACAACCATGTCACAAGATTTAAGGCACAAGAAAATATATATAGTGTTCGCACCCAATTACGAACCAAGTGAGTCACGTTGGCTCTGGCGACAGTAAGGAGGTGGAAGTTATTTATCTGTGGAGTTTTCGTGTCAGCACCTCCACATCTGACCCATGTTTAGTGTTGTTGAAGATTACGTTCCAGGCTAGGCAAAATGGTCGACTTAACCCACAAACGTTGCAATGATCACCACTGTAATGTTGTGCATGGGGAGGTGAGGCTGAATAACTGTTGGCATTATACTTGTACACAGGTTGAAGATGCTCATCATTGGATATATATCGCTCAGATCACATACACACAACACTAAAGTTACCTCTCCTAGCACACACACTCACAAACACACACACAGCAACACTAATGGTCACCACATATAGTACACAGAAACGCTAAAGTTCACCATTCCAAACCACAAACACACTCTCACAACAACACTAATACGTCACCATTCAAAATACACACACAGCAACAATAACGTTCACCACTCCTATCACACACACACAGACGGTGGAAGAACTTAATCTGAACTTTGTTTTGAACACAAATAATAATAATATTGATAATGTAAGTAAATAATATACATAACCGTACACATTATACTGTATATTAGTGTGCTTGTCAGTATCAATCAATCAATTAAGGATTACGCTTCGACAGCACTTCGACAGCACAAACCTACCAAGTAGCTCTCGACATGATTCGTCGACTTGAATCGACCATGATAATAATGTATTTCCCGGTCACCATCTCCGCTTAACCCCTTCTGTACCGGCGACGTCTTTTTAATATTATTCAAACTATATTTAGAAAAAAAATTGCAGTTTAAGGAGGATCTGTTGTAGTAAAAATGGTGAAGTTAGATAGTTCGAAGCCTATTAATTGCTGATGCTCTTTTTAAACTGACTAAAATCGTCCAATAATAGCCAGAATAGAATATAAAAAACGTCACCGGTACAGATTGGGTTAAATCTGATACCCACACAAACCAACTCGTTTGGAAGGCCAACTTTATGGAGACGCACCACGAGTCCATAATATGGATTCGTGGTGCGTCTCCATAAATTTGCCCTTGGTCACGAATTGAACGGATCAATATTGATGCGTCAGTTCAAGTTACTGTTGAACGTGCATGTCTCACAACTACATCACAGGAAGCACCACCGACTATATGATATCCCTTGCTTTGGTTATCAGCCACATTTACGACAGTGACAATTGTCATCGAAATAATTATCAATATCGTGGCCCGACCCACCACTGCTTTAGGGAATCTATGCAAGACTGCAATGGGTTTGCCATTTGCATCAACAAACTGCCCAGCAGCATTTAACAAACTAACAGATTCTGGAACATTAGTTTCAATCCAAGAAACCTTTAGTATCAGCGGCTCCAATTCCTCGTTCATCAATTCAATAGAGAGTACGATAATCTCCAGCGACGCATTACAACGTCGTCTGCAAATGAAATATAGTGAGCTATGATCTTAATATTACCGACAGACTCGCCACAGCGACTTTGCCGATATAATGCTGTTTATATCATTATCATCTTGATTGATATACTTTTTAACCAAGGGTGAGGTAATAAAAGAGAAAATGCTATAAACAGGTTTCTCTACGGTCATGCCTGTGATTATTGTCGTGCCAGAAGTCTCAACTCACCCACACAATTAATATTCATAAGGTATTATAGTTGTAATTACAGGTAGGCTGGCCAGGTGACCACGAGCACGAGCCAACACCCAGCCTATTGTGGCTAGACAGTTGTTTAAGCAGGCATTATGTCAGACTTTCAGAAGACTCAGATTATAGTACACAAAGCGTAAGTAGATTTAACTGTCACAAGACAAAAGTTAATTGTATTCTGAAGTGAAAGAACATGTTAACCCCTTCAGACTCATATGACGCAGAGGTTGCCAGATTAGAAATAGAGTTCTCTCACTCTTATAATTACCTCTCCAAAATTAGTTTTCTCCCCACAGCTAACTCAAAGACAACTGCAGAGGTTGAAGTAACTAAACTAATGGTTTCTAAATACCCCTGATGGTAACAAAGGTTTTAAAGTATCCCTAATAGGCTCAAAATCGCGTCATATGTCGGAGAGGGTTAATGAAAGTTTATCGACTAAAGGTTTGGATGGACTGATGCGAAAAGGTTCGTGGATAATGTTGAGGGCTAAGGAAGTGTAGATGAAGTGCAACAGTTTAGTGTACTGATGTTAGAAAGTGTTTAGCATGTATGTTCGGTGAAACGAGACTGCTTGTGTGTTATGTGCACTTTATAAATTGGTGGTATGAGCTAACCGGGTGGATGCGACTCTTTAGCCTTGGTCGGCAACTCATCTAGGGGAGACAGCCTTATACAAATCCGGGTGGATGGGACTCGTCAGCCTTGGTTGGCAACCTGTCTAGGGGAGTAAACCTGATACAAATCCGTACTGTTTACCTAAGGGTAAGGCAGGTTAGTGGATGGATTAGCCGAACACCACTGTAGAATAGTGCTGACAAGATACACAGAGGGCCTCGGAGTTGGACGGATCCTAAATTGAGTGGTCAATCCTGTAAGTCCTTCACTAAACTGGCTCGGGTTGTCCCTCTCACAGGGAATAGGTCCGCTTGGGGGCATTCTGTGTATGGCCACCCTCGTAAAGGGAGTAAGGCGTCCTATAGATACGGCGTACTATAGATAGCTATAGTAGTACATAATGTTCACAAATGCTTTTTTGTGTTCCAGTAATTGGTATTTTACTTTGTGCACAGACAAACAATTTCCATAACAAACTTAAAGATAGTCTTACAGTTCATTTTATTAATGTATTATTTATTAATGTATGTTAATCATATGCTCAGAATTAAAATCAGAATGCAACTAGAGTGGCACTTGGTAGAGCGCATACCTCCGCTTACGCTGGCTTTGTCACAAACTAAAATTAAATGCACAACAGTGACACCAGTGTGACATATGATCCAGATCGCCTCCTAAATTCTATAGCTTCTTCCTTGGTTCATGTCCTACCTGTCCACCAATGTTTGTGGAAATCGGTTCATAACATACTGATAGCTTCCTAAATTGAATAAACTTTTCCTTGGCGCATATTATATGTGCCGACCAAATTTCGTGAACATTTATCCATAACTTTATGTAATGACAGACAGACGAACAAACGGAGGTGAAAGCATACACTCAATCCAGCTTCGTTGTCGGATGTAATAATAGAATGGTGAAGCACTAATGCAAATAACACAGTAAATGTAAACACGCTGTATGTAAAATATTAATATCAAAATTGTTGAGGATTATAAAACTTCAGTGTATTGTTTAGTTGAGCTCAAAATAGATCCTGCGTCGATAATAAATTATGTTAGAATCCATTCCACTTGCCTAATATGAGAGCCTCTCGATGAAAGAAACAACAATTTACCGCTAGTAAAAACGCTATTTTTTTTCCTTGTATGGCCGAACACGTACCCACATATCAAAGAACAATATATCCAGAAAATCCTAGCTCTCGGATTTACCATGGTAAAATGGTCAGATCATGACCCTTGTCTGGTAGGGGAATAATCAGTGGTGTTGTACGTCACTATCCGTCCTGTTGCTCCGTGTGTTTAATAATGCCATCAGTTGGGCAGTAATAAAAAGGAATACAAAGAAATACAAGCAACAACAGGCCTAATAGTCATTACTATAGGCTAGTTGTTAAAAAATAATAATCATGCCACAGCAATGAACTGGAGGGCTTCGGCTCTAAAATAAACTGCGATGTGTGTAATGATGGGTGTTGACGTCAGTTGGTCTGGCCACTCACCGCGAGGAACCGTCTAGTGAGGGACACATCCACCACACAAACCTACACCCATTATAACCATACGGCCAGAGATCATCACAAATCTTCTTCATGTAGTTTACCATTTTCCGTAATGTCTAGCCTGGTACCTAGTTTGTTTTATGTTCTGCTTTACCACACACACACACACGCACTAACCCAAGCGGTGGTGTGTTTATCGGTACACACGTTAATTATGCATGCTTACGAGTACATTTTTCGATTTTTAAACCTGAATATAACTATCTAGATAAAACTTAACATAACCTAACGTATCTAACCTACCCTAACCCAACTTACCTAACCTAACCGAAAACACTCCATTGCAACGTCTTTTAAAGAGGTGTGTACACTTAAACTGCCGCCCCAAACTTCCTGCAAACCTACATATTTAGTCAATTTTGTACCTTTAAGCACACCACCGCTTGTCCACACACAAACACATGTACACACACAACACCACCACACACGATGCATATCTAAACAGAGATGCCACAACATTGCTTGTTGTCAACAATTTATATAGAACTCTTATTAAGAATACCCTTGTCTCTCCGGAATATTATTTCTTTAAGTTCAAGTTTGTTTTTACCCCAAAAAAGAAAAGAAATAATACTCAGGTACACAATCTCCCAAACATGTATATTCTGAACCCCAGTTTACCTACATGTTACCCCTTTATGTGTTCTAGAAGTAATGTTTTATCTCTCTCTCCCACTCTCTCTCCAAAGAAGGAGGAAAGGAACGGGACGAGGGTAGGATATAAGTGAGGGCTGAAACAAAGGAAAACAGAATAATATAACAATAATCATAATGTGTAACACACACACACACACACACACACACACACACACACACACACACACACACACACACACACACACACACACACACACACACACACACACACACACACACACACACACACACACACACACACACACACACACACACACACACACACACACACACACACACACACACACACAGAAACACAACCATGCACACACACACACACACAGAAACACAACCATGCACACACACACACACACACACACACACACACACACACACACACACACACACACACACACACACACACACACACACACACACACACACACACACACACACACACACACACACACACACACACACACACACACACACACACACACACACACACACACAATCATACTCTGAATTAAACGACACCATCAAGTAAATAGGTACTAACTAAGAAATATACAGAGGGAGAACTACAAAGGAGAGAAAACCAAAACCTAATCCGCTAATCTTCACGATATACTGTGTTGCTATTCTAAACTTTATATAGAAAGACAAATATACAAAGACAAAGACCATTACAGAATATTATTAACAAGTCATGCGAACAAAGAACGACGACTGACATGGACTATTCGGATAATACAAGAAAAAAAAAATCTAATTGGATCTTATACAATTTCCTTCAGCCAGTCATGAAATACAAGTGATGGATGCCTCTTCTGATCGCTCTGCTAAAATGTTGTATATAATAGAAAAGTAAAATCTCTAGAGGCTATACGATATTACAAGTTGAGAATTAACTGTCAACAGATGATTGTGCTCATGTCAGAGATCTTTAGTCATGAAGAGGATGTCTCTATGGAAATAATAACATTCACCCCATTGGTCTGTATTTATTTGTATTAATTTCACCACACCCCCAAACACCTCCAATGAAATTAATGTAAGCATATATTTGATCCACTGGGATTCGAACCTGGGTTATCACACACAGATTTTTAGACACCTTAACCATTACACTACCAAGACGTGTTGTGTCTGTC
Organism: Paralithodes platypus; assembly: GCA_032716605.1. NCBI lineage: Eukaryota > Metazoa > Arthropoda > Malacostraca > Decapoda > Lithodidae > Paralithodes > Paralithodes platypus. The sequence continues at coordinate 13,796,574 of CM064488.1, read as the reverse complement.
AAGGGTGTTGGAAGTTGAAGGTTCAGTAAATGATGAGGTCTTCATAAACTTGTATCATTATGTCTTTGTAGGCAAGAGTGTTTTGCTATAGTCAATGCATGAATGAAAATCGCATTACTTTAAGGTTGTTATGTGTAAATTATGATGGAAAATACTATTCCTCGTGCCATATTAATGTTAATTTCAATGTCAGTAACGTAGACGAAATATATTTGATATTCATGTTTGTATTTGCACACGATAAAATATATGTGTACATACGAGAATGGGAGTTGCAGGGTCTGGTAAATGAGTTTGAAACAGTGTGCGAAAAACGGAATCTGAAGGTAAATGCGGGGAAGAGCAAGGTTATGGTCTTCGAAAGGGGTGAAGTCACAGAGTGTGAGGTGAAGTTAAACGGTCAGGCTATGGAGATTGTCAGCTCGTATAAGTATCTGGGCAGTGTGTTGAGTAAAGATGGGACAATGGAGGAAGAAGTGCGGGAGAGGGTGCAACAGGGGAAGAAGGTTGTAGAAACGTTGAAAGCAGTAACAAGAAATAGGGTGGTCAGTATGGAAGTGAAGAAGTCCTTGCATGACAGTGTGGTAATCCTGACACTGACTTACGGAAGAGAAGCATGGACGTTCGAGAAGAGACTCTAACCAAGAGTGAGAGCGGTGGAAATTAGTTACTAAAGAAGTGCGTGTGGAGTTACATGGAGGGATAGACAGACGAATGAGGAAGTAGAAGGAGGTGTGGTGTGGAGGTAGATGTGCTGGAAAGTGTGAAAAGGAACACCTTGAGATGGTTCGGCCATATGGAACGTATGGAAAGCGAGAGAATGACTAAGAGGGTGTACGAGAGCGAGGTGGAAGGACCGAGAGGGAGAGGTAAACCGAAGGAGAGGTGGGAGGATGGAGTGAGGAAGTATATGGATGAAAGCGGTGCTGGTTGGGAGGAAGGGCGTCGACTGACAGAGATGCATGGGGGCGGTTCGTTCGTGGCCACCCCTTCGGGGATCACGGCGTCAGGCAATAGATAGATAGATAGACATACGAGACTAGCAAAACAGACACTAAATATACGCCCACACACAAACATATATACACACCATGGCATTATAATAAAATGGGAAAGCATTTGGACGTATTTCAGATTAAAGGGTTCACAGTTATATATTTATTTTTCTATGTGAATGAGGGAGACAAAAGGCATAACTGCCTGCAGCGAGTGCCTCCCCCACATTTGAAAGAGTGACAGGGCCAAAATCAAGGGACGTTAGAGCTAAAATACCTGGACACACGGAGTTGAAGCAATTTAAGTCATAGGAAGAGGGAAAGACTGATTCTGTGAGAGAGTTCCAGAGCTCAGCAGTTGAATAGATAAAAGTCTGAGAATAGAGTTTTACTCTTGGGTTGGAGAGCTGCACAGAGTAGGGGTGGGATTGTGTTGCAAGGTGGGTACGTCAAGGAGGTGGTATACACTGGGAAAGCTCCGAGGAACACTGATTATTGTAGTAGCGATAGAATAGCGAGAGAGATGCAACATTGCGGCGAAGATAGAGAGATTGCAGAGAGTTGGTGAGTGGACGGGAGTTAATGATACAAAAGGCTTTCCTTTCTACTTTGTCAAGGAGTGCAGTGTGAGAGGATCCTCCCCACACATTGTGAACAGAACTCAATGCAAGGACGCACCGTGCCCCTGTACAGAGCAAGAAGCTTCGCAGGGGTAAAGAACCCCTTGAGGCGGTTGAGCACACCCAGCTTCTGGGAGGCTGCCTTAGCAAGACTGGTAATATGGTCCTTCCAAATGAGAGCAGAAGAAAAAGAGACCGAGAATATTGAGAGAAGATGAAAGATTGATTTTTGTATTGTTGAAGAATAAGGGATAGTCCTCTGGAGGTTCCTGACGGGTAGTAATATGGATAAATTGGGTCTTGGAAGCATTAAAAGCAACAAGGTTTTCTCTACCCCAATTGGAAATAATAGCTAGATGAGAAGATAAGTGTTTTATTGCTTCATTACAGTTTGATTTTGAGGGACTGCTGGCTGGGGCGTTCTGGAAAACTAATTGAGTAGTGTGAGGTAGAGTCATCTGTATATCAATGGATGGGACTGGATGTACAGTTGAGAAGGTCATTTATGAAAATTAGAAAGAGAATAGGAGATAGGAAAGAACCCTGAGGAACACCAGAGTTGATAGGATGAGGAAGTGAGCAGTGGCCGTCCACAACCGCGGTTATGGAACGGCCGGAAAGGAAATTAGAGACAAAGGCACAGATGGAGGGATAGAAACCGAAGGAGGGTAATTTGGAAATTAAAGATTTGTGCCCGACTCTATCGAAGGCCTTGGATATGTTTAGTGCAACAAAAAAAGTCTCACTTAAGTCCCGAAAGTTGGATTACCAAGAGTTAGTAAGATATGAAAGAAGATCACCAGTAGAGTGACCCTTATGGAAGCCATACTGGCGATCTGAGAGCAGATTATGAGAAGAGAAATGCTTAAGAAATTTGGAAGCAAGAATAGTTTCAAAAACTTTAGAGACACAAGAGATGAGAGCAATTGGACGATAGTTGGAGGGTTGAGAGCGGTCACCCTTCTTTGGGACAGGTTGAATGAGAGCAAAGTTCCAGAAAGAAGGGAAGACGTTAGAGGAGAGACATAGACGAAAGAGTTTGCCTAGACAGGGGGTCAGCACGGAAGCACAGTTTTTTAGTACAACAGGAGGAACACCGTCCGGACCGTACGCCTTCTTAGTATTAAGACCAGAGAGGGTAGAAAGTACATCTTTAGAAGAGATTAGGATATTAGGCATAAGTAGGTGAGAGGGGGGTGGAGAGGGATTAATAGCACCGGAATCATCCAAGGTGGAGTTTCTAGCAAAAGTTTGAGCGAAGAGTTCAGCTTTGTCAGAGGAAGAAGTGATGGTTGTGCCATCAGTGTGGAAAAGGCGAGGGAAAGATGAGGAAGAAAAATTGTTGGAGAGGTTTTTGGGTAGATGCCAGAAAGCTTGGGAGGAGCTAGAGTTGGATAGTTCAGTGCATTTATTATTGATGAAAGTGTGCTTGGCAAGTCGAAGAACAGATTTGGCTTGATTCCGGGCAGAAATTTAAGGGGGAATGGGCGTATATATCTCCTCCTTTATATATTTGTGTGTCTTTTGTTTAGTTTCCTCCTTAGACCTCCATCAAGCATAAAAAACACCCTCAAGACCCTCCAAGATAAATTTGTACATTTTTCGATAGAAAAATGTCCCGGCCGAAGGCTGATTCCTCTCAAATTACAGGGTCGCTATAGCTCGCCAAGAAAAAGAACGACACCTAAATGGCTCGAAAGGTCCTAATCTTGACAACGAAATGGGGTGAAAGGTCTTAAAATCGCCAAGCTAATCAAAAACATGTCTTAAAATCTTAAAACTAATGTGAGGGAGGGCCATAAAAACGAACCCTCCCCCCCCTTAATAGACCATAATACCCTCCACCACCAACAACCTACCTACACTTGTTTACACTCATCCTCTCTTAATCTGTTGACCGACCACACCTACCTTACTGTATACATAGAGCCCCCCTTCCTTCCCTGACTCTGTGCCTCTTTATTTTTATTTTATTTATTTTGTTTTAAGAGACAATGAACGGAGGAAGGAAAAACACAGATAAAACAAAAAGGTCCATGTGCCTAAAGGCATCCTCCATTCATAAAATGTTTGTAACAACTGGATTTTAACTTTTGTAGATTGTAAGTTTGTGGAATGCAACTCGGGGGAAGTGAATTCCAAAGAGTAGTAGTTCTACGGATAAATGAATTTTGATATGCAGAAGTTCTGCATTGTGGAGGAGAAAGTGTAAATTCAAGGGCGCTCTCAGCTGCCCTAGTTCTACGGGTAAAGATGTGGAGAGGCGGCACAATTGAAGCAAGTTCCTCGGAACATTTGCTGTGAAAATATCTGTAGAATAATGCAAGGGATGCAACGTTTCTTCGTATGGATAATGTAGGAAGGTCCTGTGTGATTGCAGGGTTATTGATTAATCTAATAGCTTTATTTTGAATTTTGTCCAACTGTCTCAACTGTCTCCACTTCCACTCCACAGAGGTGAACAGTAATCCATCTGAGAACGCACATGACTTTTATATATTACGGCCAACTGCTCGTCAGTGAAGAAATCTCGAACTCTGTACAGGAATCCCAGTTTTTTAGAGGCATTCTTAGCAATGCTTCTAACATAATGTGTCCAACTCAAGTTAGTAGTTAATGTTACACCGAGAATGTCAATACTAGGGGAAGTGGGAATATTTACATCATTAAAAAATATATGGGAGTCAGTGAGATTCTGTCGGTTAAAAAATTGAATGTACTTGGTTTTCTGTGCATTAAAGGAAACTAGATTCTTTTGTCCCCATTCATTAATTCTAGAAAGGTCCTAGTTCAGAGAAATTGCAGTGTTTATTTTTGAATTTATAAGATCGGGTTGGGTGAAAGAATTGGTAAATGTGAAGGAACTGTGGAGTGTTGAGTCATCTGCGTAGGAATGTATTGGATTATGAGTGGTAGATATGAGATCATTGATATGAATGAGGAACAGAGTTGGGGCCAAAACTGATCCCTGGGGAACACCAGCATTTATTGAGTGAAATTGAGAATAAAGGCCATCTACCATTTCACGTATTTTTCTGTTATGAAGATAAGAAGAAATTAGTGGAACTAATGATGCAAGGCCGTAGTGTGACATCTTCGACAATAAGGATTGATGCCAGACTCTATCAAATGCCTTTGATATATCCAGTGCTATTGTATGTGTTTCACCATGTTGGTCTGTAGCTTGGTTGATTTGATGCGTAAGAAGGCAAAGAATGTCTGCAGTTGATCGACATCGTCTAAAACCATATTGCCTATCACTGATTAATTTATTATTCTCAAGATGCTTAATTATGTGATTATTTAATATAATTTCAAAGACTTTACCAAGAGTGGAAGTTATAGCTATTGGTCTGTAGTTTGATGGATCTGAAGAGGCACCTTTTTTAGGAACTGGATGGATGTTTGCTTCTTTCCAGGGTACTGGGAAGCATGAGGTATGAGTACACAGACGGAAACATTTTGCCAATACAGGAGCGAGCACCAAGGAGCAATTCTTAAGTACTATTGGAGGAATTTCATCTGGACCAGGAGCCTTATCTACTGAGAGATTCTGCAAAATAGTTTTGACATGTCTGGTGTGGATCTTAAGTGAGGGAAGTTCAGGCGAATTAAAATTAAGTACAGGGACATCTTGATTTATTTCATCTAAGGTTGAGTTGGTGCAGAAAATATCCGCAAGAAGGTTCCCAGCTTTACCTCGTGGGTCACTTACAAGATTGCCAGTCGGAGATTTTAATGGTGGAATGGATGAAGCAGTAGTGAAGTTGGATTTGAATGAGTTAAGAGTTGACCAAAATATTTTGTTATCATTTGGATTATTTAGAAGTTTATTTGCCTGCTTGTGGAGAAAGTTTGATTTAGTTAGGTTTAATACAGTTTTGGCATGATTTCTGATGTTTCTAAAGTAATTAAAGGCTTCATGTGTTTTTGATCTTGTGTATGCATTGTAGGCTATTGCTTTTTGTTCAGTTACTCTAGCACAATTATGGTCAAACCATTTAGGTGAATTAGATCTTTTACTGTACTTTTGATGAGGAATAAAAGTTTCCATTCCAATTTTTACAAAATCTTGTATGTGGCTCAAGGTGGAGTGTGCATCATTTATGGGATTAGGTGCATTTTCTCGGCCTTTTTATTGATCAAAATATTGATTTCCTAGTTTCCTCCCTAGACCTCCATCAAAATTTAAAAACCCCCCCTAGACCCTCCTTCTAGATAAATGTGTAAATGTTTCGGTATAAAAATTTCCCGGCTCGCAATCGCTCGACAGGAAAAAATCGACACATAAATGGCAAGAAAAAACCCAATATTGACAAAACATGAGGTGAAAGGTCTAAAAAACGCCATACTAATGGAACAAACACTTTAAAATCTGAAAGCTAATGGGGCTAAATGTTAAGGAGAAGAGGGGCCGGAAAGAATAGACCATCTCCCTTTAATAGTCCATGAGCCAGGCCAGATATCGGTACCACCTGGGGTGACTAAACACGAATGGTACTAAAATGTTTATAGAGTGACTGTAAGTACATTAAGATATGATAGCCTTCTCGCACTGGTAGCTTAGTCTAATTTTTTTGATGCAATAGGGGCGCTACCCAAAAATAAAGATTTTTAGCGTGACGCTCGGCGTTTTCCTCATTTTCTTTAAAATCCATCACACAATCATCGCGAAACTTTGAACACCTATGTAGAATTATATTCTCTACCAGAGTTGTTCCTAGGTATTTTTCAAATTTCCTCATATTTCGGAATATACTCTATATTTTGGGTATTTTCCTCTAAATCTAGAATAAATCCTTAAATATGGGGAACATTGAAAAATATATTCTAACAGCTCTTGTAGCTTATTTGATTCTCTACAAGAATTATTCCGATGTGTATTTCAAGTTTCTCCATATTTAGGGGTTTATTTCATATTTGGGGATTTTTTGTTATATTTTGGGGATAATTTATTATTGGAAGGAGCAAACATATGTAGAGTGGTTTCCATGTAATGTGTTTGTTTGTTCATGGTTTAATGGTGATATTTTTTGCAGGTGTGTGTCGACTGTTTGACGGCAGGATGGAACCATCTGCGAGGAAGAGAGCACGGATCGACTGTATCATCCACTGCTCTGATGATGACAGCGATGCTCTGGTGTCACCACAGGATTTGGACTCCTGGAACACATTGCTCAGGGCTGCAGAAATCAGGCAGCATGATCCAGTCCTGGAAGCAGCCAAGGGCCTTGAAGAAGGAGGAATACCACACATACATTATCACCGTAAATGTCGTAGTCTCTTTACAATGAAGAAGTCACTGGATTCTATCCTTGCCAAGGGTGTCAAGATAGAATCAGCAAGCGTCGACCCCAGGAGGAGGGCATCAAGGGATGCCCCTAGTACTAGCAGGGTGTATCCCAAAGTATGTATCTTCTGCGAGAAGTCAAGCAAGTACATAAAAACAACAAAGACAAGGGAGCCACTCATACAGTGTGTTGAGCTACGAGCAGATGAGAAGATTCGCAGAGCAGCAATAAGGAAACTCAACCAGAGAATCCTTGGTTTAGTTAGCAGAGACCTTGTTGCTGCAGAGGGTCACTACCACAAGTCGTGCTACAAACTCTTCACAAAAGATGATTTCCCAGCGGCCGCCAGGTCGGGTGCAGGTGAAAATCAGGAAGAAAGCGAGGAAGCACGCTACGAAGAGGTTGAGACAGAAGCCCTCGAGGAACTCTGCTTGTATATAAGGACCAAATTATTCCCCAACCCAGAGGTACTGCCTATGACAAACCTCACATCTAGGCTTGAGAGATCCATGATGTCCCGTGGTATTATCCAACTGAAACCAGCGACAAAGAAACATGTTCGCCGAAAGATTGAAACCGAGTTTGGAGAATCACTACGCTTTGTCCCAGATGAGAAAGGAAAGCTTCTAATCTATCCACGCAGCCTCTCAATGGACGACCTTGCCCGGCAAGCACACAAAATGGCAAAAGACCTGCAAGAAGCAAGAGCAGCTAACTCTGAAGATGTCTTAACCAAAGCAGGAATGCAGCTGAGGAATGAGATCAATAAACAAGATGTGAGTCAGCCATGGCCTCCCGATACAGATCAGAATGTCATTCCTGCAGCAGTCACTCAATTCCTGCACACCCTGCTGACAGGAGAGTGTGAGTGTGAAACTCCCTCTGAAAGAGCTCAACGTCTTGCCACTTCCTTTGGCAGTGACTTGGTCTTTGCTGTTACCAGTGGCAAGACAAAACCACCCAAGCACGTACTGCTGACCAATGCTGTAAAGTCTTTGACAGGAAACACAGAACTGATCCGAACTCTGAATCGTCTTGGTCACTGTGTGTCTTACTCAATGTTTGAGGAGATCGATACAGCCCTTTGTATCCAGAAGCTGGAATGCTCAAAGGATGACATTCCACTGCCAGCAAACATCTACCCTGGTGTGTTCACAACCCTGGCCTGGGATAACATTGACCGACTTGAAGAGACCCTAAGTGGAGCAGGTACTTCTCATAGAGTCAATGGCATTGCTGTCCAGTCCAAGGTTGCAGGCTCTGTGCCAGAGAAAGTCCTGCCAGAGATTACCAAGTCCAAGATAAGAAGCATCACTCAGACATCATCAATGCTGCCAATATACAATGTTGGGCGGCGGGCAGGGCCACCTAGGATTGAGACTGCGTATGTCGACACTACCAAGGAAGTCCAGGATTCAAAGACAAAGAACCATATCTGGCTTCTTACTCGAATGTCAGACCACGAGGACCAGTCCATCAGCAGTTGGACTGGGTTCAACATCAAAATGCGCAGAGACATTGCAGTGGTTCAGGACACTGTAAGCTACCTGCCCACTATCAATGCTCCCGCAACAGAAATGTCCACCGTTAATGAAATCTTGGAACAAACGCATGCTATCATGCAGTCCTTACAGCTTAACAAGATTGTGTGCGTGTTTGATCAAGCACTCTATGCCAAAGCTGCCGAAGTTATCTGGAAACAAGAGAAGTTCAAGAACATTATCATCAGGATGGGCGTCTTCCACACAATCTGTAATCTCATCTCCACCATAGGAAAGAGGTTTCAAGATGCAGGTCTTAGAGATCTGTGTGTGGAATCAGGTATCATCGCAGAAGGATCAGTGTCAGGAGTGATGAACGGCAAGAGGTACAACAGAGCAGTGAGACTACACAAGCTCGTGTATGAAGCACTGATGAGGCTTGCATGGAAAGGCTTCCTTTCATGGCTAGAAGAAAACCATTCAAGGGACATACACCATCTAGATGAAACACTGAAGGACATCAACAGCTTTCACAGCAATGTGTCTCAGGGACTCTTTCAAGAGCTGATGGAGAGTGAATCATGCACACATATCATGAAGCTTTTCCAAGTTTATCTTGAGACCCTCAGAGATGAACACAACCTCTCAGCATTCTGGATGTCATACCTGGACATGGTTGAGATCATGCTGGACTTAATTCGAGCCTCCAGAGAAGGCAACTGGATGCTCCACCTAGGAGCAATCCGACAGATGATACCGTAGTGTTTTGCCTATGACAAAGTGAACTATGCCCGGTTCCTAACCTACTACTATGCCTTGATGTCTCGACTGCCCATTGAACACCCAGAGGTCCATGAACACTTCATGCAAGGTGGCTTTTCGGTCCAGATCGGTAGCAAGAATCCCTTTGGACGGATCCCTGTGGACCAGACAATCGAAGAGACGATCAACAAAGACACCCAGACACCAGGGGGCACAAAAGGCTTCAGCCTGAAAGGCGGAGCTGTCGCCAGGTACTACCTGACATCGGAGTATCGCAGCAGGTACTTAAGGCAGCTCAGGACTATGGTAGTAGGCCAAAAGTATACTGACTTCAGCCAGCCAGACCTACAGATGCCCAGGATTAGAAGAGATGAGGCCGATGTCCAATCTTTAGTTCAACTGATGGAGACCAGCTGGTTGAACCCCTTCAACGCAGAGCAAGAAGATCTTGTCAGTTTGTCAACTGCGACTATGGCACCACCAGAAGTTGTCAAAGACCTTCTAGGGGCCTACAGAATAGGAGAGGATGCATATCAAGCCTTCAAGGAAGAGCGCCTGGAGATCGATACGCCAACTATACAGTTTCATGACACGATGACGAAGACGAAACTGAGAACGTTCACTAACATCAGAATGAAGCCACGCTCACAAGACCATGCCAAGGAGGTTATCTTAAAGGCTGACAGGAACCTATTTGGCCAGATGATCCTTGTTGCCGAGAACAGAAAGCTCAAAATGAGTGATGTCTTGGCTCATCCCCTGGGGCCTTTGCCTTGGGCAGTTGCCAGCGGTGATGGGTCTCTCCGCAAGACCAACAAGGCTGCCCTCGCAAAGGAGTTAGAGAGGAATGTTTCTCCTGCAGAAGTGATACCCAAGCCCTCTGCTACCATAATTGATGGGATGAGCCTGGTCCACAAACTGAAGGGAAACGACAAAACTTTTTCACAGCTTGCAGGTACAGCACTGAGTCACGCTGTTCATGAAGGTGCTAAGAGCAGGCGCATTGATGTTGTGTTTGATATCTACAAGGAGACATCCATCAAGGATGCAGAACGAGCCAAAAGAAGTGCAGGCACAGGAATTCATTTCAAGAACATTCAACCTGGGCACAACATCCAGCAGTGGAGAAAGTTACTCGGTAGTTCCTCCAACAAGGCAAGTCTTATCAAGTTCTTGGTAGAAGAATGGAAGGCACCACAGCACAGGGAGAAGCTCAAGGACAAGGAGCTGTATGTCACATGTGAGCAGCGCTGCTTCAAGATCACCAAAGAGCAGTGGGAAGAGGCTCCTGAGCTTAAGTCAACTCAAGAAGAAGCAGACACACGCCTTCTTCTCCATGCACTTCATGCAGCAGAATCTGGGAACAAGTCTGTCATCATCACTGCAGAAGATACAGACGTCATGGTGTTGTGTCTTGGCATGTGCCACAAGATCCCATCCCATCTGTTCCAGAAGTGCGGGACGAAGAACCGGACAAGATTCCTGGATATCACCACACTGAGCCGCACACTGGGAGGCAGCGTGTGTGATCATTGATTGGTATGCATGCCTTTACAGGCTGTGATACCGTCAGTGCATTCGCTGGCCGAGGGAAGATGACGACACTCAAGCAGGTGAAGATGGACAAGACATACCAGCATGCTTTTCACGAACTTGGACGCTCATGGGAAGTGTCTCCTGAACTCTTTGAGAAGCTACAGGAAATCACCTGCCACATGTACCTACCATCTACCCACACAACTAAGGTAAACAAGCTTCGGTATGAGCTGTTCTGTGCAAGACGTGGAGAGGTAGAGTCAAGTCAACTCCCTCCTTGTGAGGACTGCCTCTTCATGCATGCACTGCGTGCAAACTACCAGGCTGCGATCTGGAGGAGAAGTCTTCAGAGCCAGCCATTTGTTGCGAACCCAACAGACTGCGGTTGGATGACAGATGAGGACGGTAAGCTTGCCGTCAACTGGATGCGAGGCTCACCAGCACCAGATGCTGTTATGCAGCTACTGTCTTGCAAGTGTGTGCGGTCATGCGAACTCCCTAAGTGTACTTGCCTCAGCAATGGCCTAAAATGCACGGACATGTGCAGGTTACAGACATGTCAGAACAAGGCTATTGAAGAAGAGCCGGTGGCACAACAGTCAGATTCCGAGTCTGACGTAGATGATATTTAGGAGTAGTAATTTGCCATAATAGTATGTACAAGCCCATGGCATGCTTAGTGTGTATTTACAGGACTTGTATTAAATGTGACAATTACTATATGCATTTTGTTGACATTTAGGCATTCCTGTCCCCAAATTTGACATTTTAAAAAATTTCGGAATTTTCGGTAGGGTATGTCTATTCAAGAAGTGATAACGACCATTAAGCTACCAATGTGCAAGGGCTATCATATCAAAACATAAACTAGAGACATGTAGCAAGCTAAAAACACCTAAGAGAATTAGTCACCCCGGGTGGTACCGATATCCCAAAATTCGGGTCTTGGCTCATGGACTAAGGGGAGGTTTTTAGTTTGGTCTCTAGATATCCATCAAGCTTAAGATTACACCCCCTTGAGCCCCTTTCAAGATAAATTTGTACATTTTTCGGTAGAAAAATTTCCCGGCTGAAAGCCGGTTCCTCTTAAATTACAGGCTCGCTATCGCTCGCCAGGATAAAATCGACACCTAAATGGCACGACAGGTTTTAAAATTGACAGAAATGGGTCGAAAGTTCTTAAAATCGTCAAAATAATGGGGCAAACGTCTTAAAATTAGAAAACCAATGGGGCTAAACATTTGGGAGAAAGGAGTCAAGAAAAAAATCCCTCAAGTGGAAATCTCCCCTTAAGACAAGGAGGGATGAAGCGGCAATTAATAATATACTTTGTAATTTGGTTATAGGCAAAATAAAGAATTTGAATTGAATTGAATTGAATGGGTGAACTGGATGATTAACCCGTTCAGTACCGGTGACGTCCTTTTAATTATATTCTGGCTATTATTAGACGATTTTATTCAGTTTAAAATGGGCCTCTAACAATTACCAAGTTTCGAACAATGTCACTTAATCCTTTTCACTACCACAGATCCTTCTTAAGCTGCACAAAATTGTGTAAATGTAGCTATAATAATATATAAAAGACGTAGCCGGTACAAAAGGGGTCAAGGTGCATGGTATAGGCTGGGTGCTCATATATACAGTACATTATATTTATATAGCTATATACAGTACATTATATTTATATAGCTATATACAGTACATTATATTTATATAGCTATATACAGTACATTATATTTATATAGCTATATACAGTACATTATATTTACTACTCCGTTATACTGGATTTCATACTCATTCGATTTTCATCCAATTAAACTCTCTCTCTCTCTCTCTCTCTCTCTCTCTCTCTCTCTCTCTCTCTCTCTCTCTCTCTCTCTCTCTCTCTCTCTCTCTCTCTCTCTCTCTCTCTCTCTCTCTCTCACAATGAACATTTTCAAAAGGATACTACACATAACTCTTCCTCAAAATTTATTTTGTTTCTTGATAAGAAATATGTATTGTGTTAATATCATATATCGCAATATTCTAGCTTCCTATCGCTAATTGCTGATCAGATTATTAAACTACTTTCACGGCCGTGTTTACATGGCAATCTATGTGTATATATTTTCATATAATAACACACATTTGAAGGAAAAACCTGTCTTCATATTAAACAAATATATACATGGCTTTTGTTATATTCTTCGTTTATGATAAATGCCTATAGATATCAATCCATATGTATTAGAAATTATCATGCAACTATTATTCTCCAAACAGTGTATATGTTATTATCTTTAACATCGTTCTTCACACCAATTACCCCCAAAATTAAATTTATGAGTGCATGTGCTTCTTCCCGGATTCGAACCTAAGATATCTCATACTGAACTTACAAGGTCTAACCATTACACCTAAGACAGTCACGACAGTCACCAACCCAGTCTGATTATACATTTTGCCTACTATTGATATTCAAGCCTCTGAAAATTGTGTCTCCTACCAATATACTAAGAACCTGGTTACCTGGTTACCTAATTACACCAAATAACGTCCAACATAGGCATACGCTAATTCCATCCATAAATTTGAATCCAATTTACTTAAATCACGTCTATTTACTGCCAATTTATTCCCATGTATAAATCGTTTTTTCTTTCAACTTACTAAAAGACTACATCCCTTCCTCGTAACATGCTTTACCTTATACCCCCAGCACCTGATCCTGTGTGGGCCCCCTGTGTGGGCCCCCTGAGGGTGATATTAGGTGGTTTATGACGGTTCTCACCACTAAATAGTCCAGCCACAAGTACGGTGCGGTGCGGTGAGGGAGGGCAATTTGCATACCAATTATAGCGAGCGAGTTTTTGTCCGTAACTGGTTGTGGCAGTCCTTGGGAGCCATTTATAATTCCACCAAGTTGGAGTATCCTCACAGTTTGTTCACTTGATTGAATCCTTGAATACAAAAACCCATATTGTTCATGTATATCGATTTGTTACGCTTATATATAATAGAAGTTAAATGAATTAAAAATAGGCTTCGCATAGTTAGATTAATGCAGGGTAGACTAATGAATTGGTTAATATCTAATTAATATCGAAATAGGTTTGCACAGGTCAGGGTAGTTGGTTAATATCAACAGTAAATCATTTCTGCACGAATTACACATTGTCACCGATATTCTTTTACTCAATCGTCAATGGATACTTAAAGTTGGTGATGTAGGATGATAATCATGAATATACTAACAGGAGGATGTCAAGTAGAGCGATTAAAACTAATAAACATTACTGCTTAAAACAACTAACTATTTTAGAATAAGTGCACACAGAAAAAATATAAAGAATATAATATTAAATATGCGTGGCTTAGGTATAGACACAAATAAAATTAAAGAAATATAGCACACTCCAAAAACATACGAAAACATTGTTGTAAATGGCATACAGCTATAGCCTACTCATCTACTTTGCTAAAATACTGTAGACGTCGGTGATGCTTTGTATTAACATTTGGAACATATTTAATAGAAAAAAACACACATGGAACTCATAATGCATTTTTTCAGCCCAGTATGGTACAAGCCAGATGGTTATGGTCCGAAATAAATTTATGGCTCAATTATCTGACCGCTGTTTATGAGGTGGTTAGGAGATTAACTGAACATCTGGGCTTTATGAGTACACACAGAATCCTTCACCCCTCTCTCATTCTCTCTCTCATTCTCTCTCTCATTCTCTCTCTCATTCTCTCTCTCTCTCTCTCTCTCTCTCTCTCTCTCTCTCTCTCTCTCTCTCATTGATGTTCGTGTGTAGTTAATGCCTGAGACTCTCTTATTCCAAAATATGCATGATATCATACACGTTAACCAATTAGGCGCCGCATATGATTAAATATCAACAATATTTTAAAATCCATGAAGCCAAGTTTTCATAATGTCCTGAAAATCTAATATAATATGACTGGCGGGATGGTAGGATATTTTGATTCGGATGTTAATTAGTGAAGCTGATATTGATTATTGTGAAAATAAACTGTAGACACAGTCAGAACCAAGCTTGGCCAGGACTTGTAAGGGAAGAGGAGGAGTGAGTGAGTGAGTGAGTGAGTGAGTGAGTGAGTGAGTGAGTGAGTGAGTGAGTGAGTGAGTGAGTGTGTGTGTGTGTGTGTGTGTGTGTGTGTGTGTGTGTGTGTAAAGGAAGGGGAGGGGGATTAGCGGTTTATTTGAAGGATGGTCAACATGAAGGAAGAAGAGAGGAAAGTTGAAGATGTTGGCACTATAAATGTAAACGTTTTGAATTTATTTTTAATTGAAATTTATCGTTTTTATTCAGATAACGAATACACTTGCCAGAAAAAATGACATGCAGTTTTGATAATGAATACCTAAATATTGTCCATCATGAAATACTAATACCGGTAACAATAAAGAACAATCATTGAGTACATAATCTTGACCCAACTATTTTAACACCTTTTTGCACAATTACACCAGTCGGTTTATGACACTAAAGATTATTTTGTTAAATAGTTTTACGAAAGGTTCTTACTGGTGAATATCTAAGAGCACCGACACATGTACTATTTGCATTTCTGGTAAAACCGCTCATACAACTGCAGTAAAATCATTTGTTTACATAGCATGAAAGGTTGCGTACATAGTTATGGGCAGGGGGACGGATAGTAAAAGAGAAGATTTGGGTAATGTAAGATTGAGGAAATAAGAGAATGATGAAAATACAGGGCTATAAAGGAGGTAAACGTTATGTAATGATAAGATATTTTTTTTTCTGTAGTGTAAGAAGAGAAACAGACCACATAATGTTAGGATTTAGACTAAAACATGAAGGCTGCGGTGCCAATGTAAGGTATTTAGGCAAAGGAAATTAAAAGTAATTTATAATTAAATAAATAAATATTTAATATGAAACATAAGTTATTGATACGCAAACAGTGGAGGATGAATACACACAAATGTAAATCCATAGTTGGTGAGCGAATGACAACACAGAAGATTAAGTTATAAATAATATAATGTATTAATTTAACTCCCAACACCAAACATCTCCCAATGAAAAAAATGAAAGCATGTGATCTTCCCGGGACTCGAACCTGGGTTACCACATACAGATTTTAAACACTCTAACCATTGCACCATCAAGACAGTTAAAGGTGAAGTACATGACTACGAAAGACATACAAAAACGAACCTATTGAATCATACTGGAGATATATATTATGAAACGAGAAAGATGTGCAACACAATTTGTTAGCAAACAAATAATGGTCTATACGAGACTAATAAGGCAACTGTTTCTTAAAAGATGACGATCATTTACTTCCTTCCCCAATGAAAAAATGGAAGGTATTGCTTACAGGCCCTATAGTAAACAGTCAATTTAGGTCATATTCATGCCAATAAAATGTATAGTAACCATCTGCAATTAATTATATTTTTATATTTTTAGAGGAAGAAAATTATATCCCTCGTATATAAATTTAAATATAATAATAATAATACAATAATAATAATAATAATAATAATAATAATCATGATAATAATGATAATTATAATAATAATGATAATAATGATAATTATAATAATAAATAATTATAATAAGTATAAGTAAAATATGTATACTAAAAAACACTAAATATTTCAATATTAATGCTATGTATGGTGTCTACTCCAAGAAATGGCCTGATGATTTGGCTCATGTAAAATGGTCGACTGCTGGTATAACCAGGTAGTAAATCAAATTGGGGCAGATGATAGTCATCCTGGGGTTGGGGTAGGGGGGTAGGGGGGTAGGGGGGTCGGGGTGAACAATAAATCACTGCAGCTGATGAAAGAGATTTTAATACCCGGTGAGGTAGTGATCTATTCTGATGCTGTATTGTTGATGCCCGAGGATCATATACTTACGATCATCAACATAGACGTTATTATTAGTTTGTGAATATGATGTGATGGGTAATATATCGGACAGATAATTTAATTATATCTACCTTCGAGAAAAATGGCTTTAGCCATAACATCTATGACTAGAAATTTATATGAAAATCATCATATCCCTTAAGTGAACTACAAATAAACTTCCCCGTGTGATATGTTATCTTACTATTTAATATGGCAATACATATAATAGGTAGTGGTCCCAACTTAGTCATATTGATAACTAGTAAATATTAAGTTTGACTTTCCAACAATGGTTAGTATGATGGAATTAGTATAACCATAATTTTAACTTATCTTCACAGACGCTCCAAAGCATATCCTCAATATTAAAATTGTATTAGTTGTTCGATCCAGCATTTGACCAAATCATGGCATGGTGGAAGTGTTTCAGGGCAGAGAGCATGAACAGAAAGGGTTCATGTGGATAAAAAGAGAAAGTTATAATTATATTAAGAGATAATGGAGCTTAGTAAAGAAATTACATTGGCATACATTTCATTTTCGTACTGCCGTAGAAAAGACTGGGGGATTAGGTGACAATTTTACATTTAAATACGAGAAAGTGATCCAATTATGGACGGCAAATGAAACTATAAAAACAAAATAGAGCGAGGATACTAAGCTGCAACTGTTGTATATACATATGCGAGAGAAAAGGAAGTGATCTTAGCCATTATTGTGCAGTGATAGTTTTAACAATGCTGTGGACTCAATACGGTGAAGAACGATCATTTTGAACTATTAGGAATGAATGCTGATGAGTGATGACAAATGTACAGTATGTTGAGAGAAACATATCCCCTTTGGAGATCACGGCGTCAGGCAATAGATAGATAGATAAATAGAAGTAAGTACAAATAAGATATTAAAGCACAATATCTAATAACGAACTGAACGAAATAGGATTCTCGGGAAATACAACACGGTAAGTGTATTACTGAAGACGATTGGCACTAAACGAATAATGTAAGTTACAAGATCATTCTTTCACAATGCATTTGGCTTAAGTATTTAGCAAACATTCATTTAAGTGTACAATATATCTCGTTTAAATAGGTCTTCCATTGTTAAGTAAATCACTTGGTGCGAGGACACAATTTAATATTATAGCTAACATTAGGTTATTTTAGTCAACATTGGACAAAATAGATTTCAATATGTGTTTGCAGACCGATTGAATGGGCATAGTGTAAAACATCAAAATACAATACTTCACAACAATAATACTTCCTACAAGCCTGTCATAGTTTTTGCCAAGCTTTATCTGAATCTGGTGGGTTGGTGGAAGAAGTGTACAGTACTTATCAAAGGCCTCCATTCATCACTCTTAACTCACCGTAATATTATGGTGACTATAAATTACTAGTTTAGGTCTCTATCAGGCTTAACAAGAATCAAATTACCTTCTTGAGAACTTAATAAGATTACTACCCACTTAATTATATACTGTATGTTTAAGCTACCCTGGACATCTTGCTTGACAATAGGCGACAAGGAAAATGCAAAACAAGTAACACGGTATTTAACCCTTCTCTGGCGGCGCGCATCATATGTCGAGTGAAAGAAATTTGGACTATGTGGCGGCTCACAACATAAGTCGTGTGGCATTTTCAGCACGTAATGTTGCTGAGAGAGAGAGACAAGTGGTGGCAGGAAAGTAGCAAGCGTATGACTGCTCCAGACCACCGCGGTGGACCAACTGACATGAATCCCACCCTCCTCCACCCTCTCACACTCGCTACATAGTGAATTGTGTGGGGAAAGTACCGAATTACATGGTTTTTGCACTCGTGTTGCGCGATTGTTGCAAGAAAACTAGCGGTCATACAAGGATTGTTGGGGTGTCATTGGAAAGCTCTGTTTATGCCCTTTCAGGGATAGATACTTGTTTTACGCTCTTGGTCTTATTTAGGCATGAAAATGATCACGTAAACAGCCCTATTTTGGGTAAAAACACCCCGCTGGTGGCTACATATAATTTACCGCCTAGGTCGCTCGTTAGGTGTTAAGCTTGTTAATTCAAAAACAACATTTGAAGATAACCAATACATTGACTACAATCGTGGTCATGAGTATTTGAACCCCTCCTAAAATATATATGCAAGTTGGTGAATGTTAACTACTGAATATCAGTAATATGATATTCGTGGCCCAAGCTGTTATCAAAATAGATAACCCTTTGAAGAAAATGCTGCACTTTGATAGTTAATTCTGGCTATCATTAGACGATTTTATACAGCTCAGGGAGAATCTGTGGGAATTAAAATGGTGTACATTATATCAAGTAACCCTCTGGCTTTCATATACCCTTTCTAATGTGAATACAATCGTATAATAATAACCAGAAAACACACCAGAAATGCGTCACCGTATTTAGAATGGGTAAATCAGTGTATCATAATTGTGTTTCCTAGAATTGTACAAACATTCCTGTCCACGACTGTACGTACTACCGGCGATTATTAACCACCCAAAAATGTGACTGGTGATCTTACAACTTTACTGTACATCATAATTAAATGTGGTCATGTACAGGTTCACTTAGTTACTCAACATACACACATTGGCTACTACAGTGTTCATGAACCAAAATCAACAAGGAAACAAGCTGCCGATCAATATATCTATTTACTCAGGCCCAATCCCCACTTTTCCTATTAATTTTCTATTTATTATTTTTTTTTTATTTATTTTTTATATTTTTTTTTGGGGGGGGGGGCAATCAATGTCAAAATTAAGGATGTACTTACAAGTGCTGCTACCTGGTGCTCATTGAGCAAATCATTCAAATCATCCCTGAAAATAGAAATAATAATTATAGTCAGGAATAATATATCAAACTGGAAATTGAGATTTTCCTATTCAAATTAATCATACCAAGAACACAAAATTGCAAAAACCTAGTAGTTAGACAATTCTGTACAATAACGCAAAACACTTTATGAAATTAATAAGTGTAAGAGTTGTAACGGTTTGC
This sequence comes from Paralithodes platypus, assembly GCA_032716605.1. Classification (NCBI taxonomy): domain Eukaryota; kingdom Metazoa; phylum Arthropoda; class Malacostraca; order Decapoda; family Lithodidae; genus Paralithodes; species Paralithodes platypus. The sequence continues at coordinate 13,776,962 of CM064488.1, read as the reverse complement.
TTATAACAACCACATTATTTTCAAAAATAATTGTTTGACAAAATGTTTTGATAAAATTATGTTAAGACGATAAACAGTAATTTAATTAGCAATAAAGACGAATCCCATTCCTTTAAAATACTGCTTATATAACTATCTGTTCTTATAAGTATTCAATGTATATTGAAAAAAAAAAATGGTTTCACAGAAAGAAAAAAAAATCTCATCAGCGAATCACCATCATCATCATCATCATTACGTAGTCGTTTAAATGTACGTTACATAAACAAAAATATAAGATATAATTTGCATTATTATCATGGGAAAAGGAGAAAAGAGGGCTGGATGTGATGGAGATGAGCTGCTTGAGGAGTATGTGTGGAGTTACTCGTAGAGACAGATTGAGGAATGAAGAGATACGTAGGAGAGTGGGGCAGCAGGAACATTTGTCAGCCAGAGTGGACAGAAGGGTGCTGAGCTGGTATGGTCATGTTGAACGAATGGGAGATGAAAGGCTTACAAAGAGAATATGTGAGTCAGGCACAAGGGGAGATAGAAGGGCAGGAAGACCCCCATTGAGATGGAGAGACTGTGTAAGAAAGGCTTTGGATGATAGAGGAATGACTATAGATCAGGCAGGGGAAGTGGTGGTGGACAGGAGTGAATGGAGAATGCTTGTGAATAGTTGAGTGAACACGTAGTCATTTGGAGTAAGGGGTCGGGCGCAAGTTCGACTAGATAATAGTCCATCAGGCGCCTGGCCTGGGGGGACGATTAATATGAAGGGTGTGCCTGGAAGTGTGGTGGGAGGGCTTGTGGCTTTGGCTCCGCTGCATGTCTGCCTGCCGAGATCGGAACCTCTCCGGGTGGTCAGGGGCCGGGGGAGTGCTGGAGCGACCTTGGTAACCCTGGTCTCTGGGTCTTCTCCTGGGTGACCTGGATGTGTGTGAGTTTGTGTTTTTTATCTGTGTTTATTTTTTGTTTTATGTTGTTTTTGTGTTTTCCCTGTTCTTGCTCTGTCTTGAGTCGGCTACCCCCAAAATGGGGATTGGGCCTGAGCATATAGATAGAATAGATAGATTATCATGGGAATGTAGTGACTGCAAAACAAATAATTCATTCAGCCAGTAAGTAACATAACAATAAAGGAGTTAACGTTGTGTTCCTATCTATATATCTATCTATATGCTCAGGCCCAATCCCCACTTTTCCTATTGTTTTATTTTTATTTTCCTCTATTTAATATTTGTGTTTTGAGTTGTATTTTCTTAGGGGTGGCCGACTCAAGACAGAGCAAGAACAGGAAAACACAAGACAAAACAACGAACACACACAGACAAAACACAAAATGTACACACATCTAGGTCACCCAGGAGAATACCCAGAGACCAGGGTCACCAAGGTCGCTTCAGCACTCCCCCGGCCCCGACCACCCTAGATATAAAAAAGCTATAGATATATAAAAGCTACTAATAATACACATCTTCTCCGCCACACAGTGAGGGAGCTCCGGGGGTCACCGATAATGGTTGATAAAGTAGATCGCCGCTAATGTTAGAACGTAAAAACGTATTATAATTACACTGCGTGGATAATTGCAATAGAGATTAAACATTTCACGAACATTTAGGACACCATTATCTCTGATTTCTTTAATAAAAGGAAAATAGATCTAAAACTATAGTTAAAAAAAGGTAACCCTATGGTTCACTGTATATTTATTATATATTTGAGCAGCATATTTATTATATATAGACTACCGAACTATATTTCTGTAGTTAATCTTCGCTTGACTTTCTTATTCTTAAATCAATCTGATGCGAAATATTTACACCAGCTAGGCGATATTATTAACAGAATAATAATAAGATATTTAATTCAACTTTCTTGGTGATTGTATGTATATACTGTATATGTATAGACGATTTTAATTATATCAATACAATTATTAGTATATATTCGGTGGCACAGTAAATCCTTTATGACTATAATATAATGTATTAAGTTACTGTTTATTCAAAAAATACATATATATATATATATATATATATATATATACACTACAGGTATACAATATATATATATATATATATATATATATATATATATATATATCCATGTTGCCTCTGTCTACAATAAGGTAGTGAAAGTTGTTTATCTCTGTAGTTTCCGTGTTAGCACCTCGGGAGCAGACCCATGTTTAGTGTTGTTGAAGATCACGTCACAGGTCGCACACAATGGTCAACATTAACACACAGACTTAGCAATGATCACCACTGAAATCTGCAAGGGAACACTAGACAACCTGTGGTATTATAGTTGGATGTAGGTGGTTGGAACTGAATATAACATAGATACAGTATACAGGTATATCGTTAAGTTCACACAACAGAGCAACACTAAAGATTACCACTCCTAACACACACACACACACACACACACACACACACGGTGGTCGAACGCACGCTGTACTCTGTAGACGTTGAAGGTTCATACCCTTGGCCTGCAGGCGTGATGTCTAACAATAAGGTTTCCCGGTCGAGGGAATTTGAATTTTTTCCGTGTAACACTACTTGCTGCAATTCACACTCTTAGCCAATTCCTAATTCTATCTGAGGACAAAACTGTTTTATGACATGGATAGATTAAAATGGATTAGATCAGCTAAGGTTATACTAGGACAAGTTAGAATAACCTAACTAAGGTTGAGTTCGGTAAGGTTAACTTAAGATTATACACCATGATCTTCCTGTGAACTGAAAAATTACGCAATTTGAAATTCCTCTTTATCTTGTGGTATAATATTGAAGTGTGTCATTTTACTACAAAATAAATAAACAATTAAATAAGATATAATAAAAATATTTATAATTGACACTGTAACCATCACAATAGGGTAGTTGAAGAAGATACCATGCCCTGAAGGGAGAGGAGTTATCTGGCTGCTTTGCATGTTCACAAATTTAATACTCGAGTTGTATTATTCACACTTCAAGCTCTTCAGCCCTCTGAAGACTATGACGCATTTTGACAGTTTATTCTCGCTATCATTAGACGGTGTTTAATGTTATGTAATTTAGGAAGGATCTGTGGGTGTTATAAGGGTCAAGACTATCTCAATCAACGCTCTGAATTTCGTATGCCCTTCCTAATATGATTAAAATCGTCTAACAATAGCCAGAAAACAGACAAGAGATGAGCCATCATATCTGCGAAGGGTTAAGTTAATTTAGTATACGTTAGGTTACGTTAGGCTTGCTTAATCCCTTCCGTACCGGCGACGTCCTTTTACTTTTATTCTAGTTATATTGAGACTATTGTGTGCAGTTTAAGAAGGATCTATGGTAGACAAATTGATAAATTGTGATAATTTGAAATCTCTTAATTGCTGGAGGTCCTTTTCAAACTGAGTACAATCCTCTAATAGTAGCCATGGTGGCACCAGTACTGAAAGAGTTAATGTCAGCTCAAGTTAAAATTCAATTTAGATACTATGAAAACGAATGTACTCTGAATGTGGGCGAAGTGATTGTAGGTGATTTGTGTTGCGGACCAAGCAAGAGGAGTGAAAGGTGACCACACACGTTGACAGACAATTGAAATGTAAAGAATTTACGCTAATCCATTCATGATCCGATTATGCCTTTCTGCTCTGTTTTCAGGCTATTATTAGACAATTTTATTCAGAGTAGGATGATTTAAATTATGTAATTCAGATGGTTAATTGAAAGTTTTTACCCATATAATTCCCACATATCCTTCCTAAACTATAATTTTTTTAATGTTGGTTAATAAATTATTTGTCAAATTGCGTTTGATCCTTAACCCCTTTAACACGATTACGTAATTTGCATCACATTCTGGTCACCATTAAACAATCTTCTTTAACTTATTTTCTACATGCAACTCAAATAAGTAAACAATCTCATTAAACCCTCTGAATAGCATAGGTTCTATTTAAACTGCATAAGGTTGTGTAAGCTTAGCCAGAATAAAAGGTAAACAGACGGCATAGTGTTGAAAGGGTTAAGTAAGATAGATGGTTGACCTTTATGACCTTGTATGATGGGTGGAGACAGAAGAGAAAGAGCAGGGCGGGTATGTTGAGTGATATCAAATTGAAAAGTGAAAATCGGTTTGATTCGAGTGTAAAAATAGATTCACCAAAGTATGAATGGTGACAACTAGTATCATTGACCTAACAGAGCTAAGACTAAAACCTTCTAATGTACTCTATTATATTAACAATATTGAATGAAACTGGCTTATGTATAACATTATTAAGACCTAATTATTCTTCATATTATTCCGATATTATTAAAATTAACTTCTATATTGTACTTAGTTCATTGCTATACCAAAACTTAACACAGACAATTCCTTAAAACACCATTCTAATTCACAAGTAATCCATGAGCTATCCTCCATGCTCAAGAAATATTACAGCAATCAGTAATTGATTTGTTGTGTTGTAAAATGAGAATATGTTGAAATGGCTATTACTGTATGCATTACGTTCTAGAAAGTGACCATAAGGCCTCACTAGATATAAAGGGTACCGGTACTAAAAGTATTTTTTGAAGTGGAAACCAAGAGAATTATGTTAAAAATCCCAAATTGAAGCTCAAACCTGCCATAATATATGTACAGACAATTTGATTATGAACTGAGATTAATTAACCATTTCTTTAATTCAATTTATCTATTGCATGGAGTAATCTGTATTAATTTAGACAGTTGAAACATTAATGTTGAATTTATAGAAGATAAAGCAGATCCATATGAGAGGGTCAGCAAATGTGTTAAATATTTATTGTGTTAACCCATTCAGTACCAGTGACACCCTTTTTATCATATTCTGGCAACTTTTAGACGATTCTATTCAACTTAGGAAGGACACACAGCAACAATAAGGTTTTCAATATATCTCAACCAACCCTTTTCACTAACACAGATCCTTCTTAAGTTACATAATATCGTCAAAATGTAGCTAGAATAAAATATAGCAAATACAAACTGTAAATAGTAAGTAAAGAACGTGTGGATACCTGAGTAGGAGTGACCCATGTATAGTGTAACATTAAAAGACTGGGAAATTATGAAGTGCACAAAATAGAAAGGGAGTAAAAGGACCCAACCAAATAAGGCATGAAGGTTTGAAAGTCAGAGCAGGATGGACGCAGGTCAGAGGTCAGATCAAATATAGTCAGAGGACAATGCTGCTCTTCTAGGACTCCCGAACCATGCTGAACAAAAATCCTACTCTTTGGCTGTATATGTACATTTCCCCACTTAACTTCTACCACAATGCTCTCATGCTCTCTCTCTCTCTCATGCTCTCGCTCTCTCTCTCCAACCTTATAATAGGCTTTGATACACAATACACTGATCATTGTATAGATCACATTAACCTTTACAATACCGACCACGTCTTATTTTGTTACATTTTTGTTTTGCTTCATTTAAACAATTTTATAAAGCTTAGGAAGGATAAAATAAGATAGTCTGTAATCTTTGGTAGCATTCAAGGAGACTACATCAGGACTCTTCTTCTTCTTCTTCTTACCTCTGACCGGGTATAAGCTATCCTAGTGTTTACTAGCCTATACCCCTTTGAAAGGACATTAGCCTAACCTAACCTATCCTAGTATTATGGGTGGGGGCTGCCGCCCCCACACCCCCGCTATTTGACATCTTTGACAGATTTTTGGTGTATTTTTCTGTGAAAGGGGTATTTTTTCAATTTGTCAATAACGAAAATCTTCCATGCGGACTATATGTAGAAAAATATGGCGAATCTGTTGGTGCCTATTTTCCCTAATAAATTGTTTCTAATAAGGCGGATGTAGTGTCCTTGAAGATTATCATAAAGTCTATAGAAATATCAGGAAAGACTGGCCCATACATCAGGTTCACTATTGTCTGTAAATGGTCAGAGTGGTGAACATTACCCGGGCACGAGAACCAATTATATTCAATTAGACATTACCTGACTGGAACTTAAGCACTGATAATTATCGATAATAGTGATCAAAGATACAAAAATAGTGATAATGGATTATATGCTTTCATATTTATATTCTTAACGGAAACTGGATTCTTCTAGTACGGTACCGTAACTTAGTTGATGCATTGTGCAAATAAGTTTTAACCAGGCGAATTTGCACTTGTTCGATTTATTAAGAGAACTCTATTTCGAGCTGAATGGCTGATGGTATTGTACAATATATACAGTATATATATATATATATATATATATATATATATATATATATATATACATATGCGAATATGCTTCCACACTAAAGGTGTGTAGAAAACGGTAGGTTCACTGCACAAAGTTTAAAAAATATTAGTGCTAAAATTAAATTGCATCTAAAATATATTGCATGCACAAAATAAGGGTTTAAGCAGTATGTCCGAGTATCTTATTAGAAGACTCGGACTGTTGTGTACATATTAAAATAATGTTTATGTAAAAGTGTTAAAATGCATTTCTCTACTTTCGTAGATCTTCAGTTATTATAAAAAAATTGCAAGAGTGGCTGACTCCAGAGTCAGGTATTTGTTCTGTACTCTTCTGTGGATTTTCAGGCACTGAAGATCTACGAAAGTAGAAAAATGCATTTTAACACTTTTACATAAACATTTTAATATGTACACAACAGTCCGAGCCTTCTAATAAGATACTCGGACATACTTTTTAAACCCTTATTTTGTGCATGCAATATATTTTAGATGCAATTTAATTTTAGCACTAACATTTTTTAAACTTTGTGCAGTGAACCAACCCTTCTCTACACACCTTTAGTGTGGAAGCATATTCGCATATATTTTTATCACAAGAATCAATATTTTTCATGTTTGATATATATATATATATATATATATATATATATATATATATATATATATATGAAAGTGAGAGAGAGACAAAGTTATATAATTATCTTCCTGTTACCCTCTTATCTATGAGTATAGTCAATATAAAATAGAATCAATAACATACATACAGGTGTGACACCCGCAAGACCCATCAATTTTTGTGTGGCCTAAATAATTGTCATATCATATATTTCCTTGCTACTGTATATACTGTATGTCCCTACCGTCGCAAATATATTATATCCATCCCACCCCAGGACTTATTGAAATCAGCATCTATTTTGCCAGTAAGAGGCTTAATAAGAGTATTACTGTCGTCAATAGTGCCAGTTTTTTTATTTTTACAGTGCTTTATATAGTGCACATAAAATGAATTTCCAGAGGTTGAAAGTGTGTTTAATATGATCATTGCAACATCCTTTTTCTATAATAGTCTTCAAATATTGAGAAATAATAGACAATATGTATTTTATGTCACATATGGGATATAATTCTCTGTGTTCTCTTTAGGTTTGTCTTGCAGTATTGGTCACCGCAATACATGTCTTTACTGCTGCAAATTAAGCTATTTGGACAATATAAAGTTTATGTAATTAAATTCAGAAATCGATTTTATCGTGGCCTATAGGTTTCTTATACCAAGTATTACATTCTTATATGTGTTTTTAAATGCGCGTAAACATTTATTACTGATCCTGAAGAAGAAAAAAATCCTCTGTATCGCATACCTCGCAAGAGGCGGGTGGGTTTGTTTACATCCGCCGCAAGTGTAGCCTCGGCGACTCTCGTTGGGGAAAATGAGGCTTGTGCCCCCTACTGTTGACCCCCCCCCCCCCCTCAACATATTCTGTATCCCACGGCAATCGGTTATGGCTAAATAGTTATCATCATATATATTACCAGCAGGGGCAAATATCAGCAGTCTAATTAGACGCCAATGTAACTGCGAGCAGTGCGACTATGTAAAGAAAGCTGCCGTACGCCCGCTAACGTAACTCTTACCGGATAAACATATCTGCTGTTGCTTATTGTCCTCTGTATTCCTCTATACTCTCATTATTCCCGCTTACTTTCACTTACGCTCAATCACACTATCTCACACTCACTCTCATTCTACGTCAATCATGCCATACTATAAATGTATCTACCCTGTCTCAGTAGGTAAATTGATACGGTGTGACAGTCACGAGGTTTAGCATGTGTGTTGTTGTTTTTTTGCATGTTTTCTTTGATATACAGTGTTGTTTTATACCAAGGACTGCAGCAAATGAATATTTACCCATTATCCAACAATCTAAAAACACGGCCCCCACTAGTGGGGAGGGCTATGAAGATCAGGGAAATTGCGGGTTAAAGGGGAAAAATAGGGGTAATATGGGAAGAACTCTGAAAATAAAATATAGAAAAGTAAGAAAACGTTAAAATGTGAAAATCCGAGCCAAGTTTTGGCAAACGTTGGCTCGGATTTGGGTATTTTTCAGAGTACAAAAACCCCAAAATTGGGAAAAAAAGTTGGCTCGGCTTTTGGCATTTTTCAAAGTTAAAAAAAAACAGTAATTGAATTTTGAAAGTTGGCGGTCCAATGTTATTTTAATACCACAAATTTTATTGATATATTTGAAGATAAATATTGAATCTATATGCTGTAAAGATCATAAGAACATTTGTTTTAACCCTCGGCAAAACCTAATAAAAAAGTATGGTAGTAAAATTTATTTTTCGTAACAAGGTTGTCAATACGGTACTTCCAGTTATCGATAGCTCTAAAGATCATATGAAAATGTGTTAAACTCTCTGAAAAACCTAATATAAAAGTATGGTATTAAAATTTAATTTTCGTAACAAGGTTGTCAATACGGTACTTTCCCGGTATCAATGTACAATCAACGCTGAAGATTGCAGAGTAAACACCGTAGACTTCATCGACTTTTTTTCACCGGTAAACCTGACTTTTTGGACCGACAGCGATTTCAGTAAGTTTTATTTTGTTTTTTGTAATTTTTTCTTCAGATATAGTGTTGTTTTATACTGAAGAGGAGCGGAAATGAGTATTTACCCATTATCCAACAATCTAAAAACACGCCCCCCACTAGTGGGGAGGGCTATGAAGTTCAGGGAAAATGAGGGGTTAAAAGCGTAAAAATACAATAATATAGCGTTTTGTATCAAAACTTGGCTCGGGTTTTCCCAAATTGCAAACCCATGCAACCCAATTTTGTGAATACCCGAGCCAACTTTTGACGAAAGCTGGCTCGGATTTCACGGGGTGGAGTGGGTAGCCTAATATTTCATGTTATAAAAATAGTCAACTTTGGGAAGACATTAGCCTAACCTAACAACCTTACCTAACCTATCCTAGTATTATGGGTGGGGGCTGCCGCCCCCACACCCCCGCTGCTTGGGTTAGATTTTTTTTTTTTTTTTTTAATGTTCTAGGCTATTAGCCTAACCTAACAACCTTACCTAACCTAACCTAGTATATGGGTGGGGGCTGCCGCCCCAACACCCCCGCTGGTTGGGTACTGGCTGAAAAACTTAATGTTTTACAGTAGCCTAGGCCTAGGCTATACATGTATTTTAGAGTTTTTGTTTTTTTCTCCCTTATAATACATTTCAGCTCTTAATGCCATATATATATAGCAATGATGTATATGCTCTACCGGACCTATTAGGCCTAAACAGATTGATGGGCTAACTGTCGGTCCAAAACATCAGTATAACCTTTTCACCTTCGTATAATCGACAGCCAATTTTTTTGTTTTATTTAATAAGGGATTAGTACTCAACCAGCGGGGGTGTAGGGGCAGCAGCCCCCACCCATAATACTAGGTTAGGTTGTTGTTGTTGTTGCTGTTCCCCAAGCTGCCTTGCCGAACAGCCCCAAGGCCCCGAGCAAGGCCAAGGCCATAACCGAGCGCCCCCACAAAACTCTCCCTGCCGACCACAATAAAGCCTGGGTGACCGAAGCCACTCCATGGCGGGGAGCTGGGGAGGGTGAGGAAACGCCCGGGAAACCAAAGCCCCACCCAGGGCCCTGTGCCCCTCAGCAATTATGAAGAGAAAGTTGAGGGGCAAAGGAAAAATGTGACGCTTTGGCTTCCAATCTTGGTAGATTGGGAGGTCAATCCACGGAAGAGACGCCGTCACTTGAGATCTAGAAAATATATAAGTAAAAGGAACAGTCAGAGTAAGCTATGGGTATGGCAGAGATCGCTCAGTTCTCACTCTGATAGACCAGCCCATCACCACATGACTAGAACCCAATCCTCTCAGCAACAGCTAGGAAAGGCCCTAGAAAGCCGCCTTTGGCGGGGGGATAGCTCCCCTATTTCAACCTCTTTCGGGGTTGGGCACCCGCCACTAGGTTAGGTTAGGTAAGGTAGTTAGGTTAGGCTAATGTCTTTTCAAATCACTATAGGGGGTGTGTCTCAACATCGATCAATAGGCCTAATGGGGAAAATAGGTTTTCCCGAGATTTCTAATTAATTACAAACACTATATATTGATCCAAATGAACCATTTCAGTATAACTCCATTTATTGGTCACCAATTATTTTGACATATTTGAAGACAGATATGGAATCTATATGCTCTAAGCATCATATTAAAATTAGTTTCAACCCTCGGCAAAACCTATTAAAAAAACCGGTAACAACATGTCTACCTACCGTTTAAAACGGTGTGTCATACTCTCTTATAGACGGCGCGGCTTTCAGCGACGCCATTTTTTCGTGAACTGGAGAGCTTTATCCTTCAACTTTTGTAATACTATCACGCCATCTGCCAATCCTCATTGGAAATACTGAGTTTCATTTCCTAAACTCCTGCGCAATACGTCACGAGACACTTCTGGATTCTTATTGGGGTTTTTTTCTGACCACGTCATTAAACTCATAGATTCCGTCACGCATACAACCAGCAACCTATCAGGTGAGTTTATTGACCTTGATTACGTCATTGCACTGAACCAATCACAGATACACACCTTCATTTAAGTCTCTCCTCACTTTAGTCATGGACGCCACTTGTAATGGTTGGTTCACCCCTCCCACATTCAGTGATTATTGACACTACAAGGAACAATAGTGCAGCCCTTAAGGTTTTTACTGACCCTGTGTTGTTTGCCTACCTCTGTTTCCTGCAAACTCTGCTCAAAACGAATGTTACTATTATGAACCGGCAGACCAGTGGCGATGCGGTCATTATTGGTTTTGAAATAAAACCACTCCTCGTCGAAAACGTGGACGCATCTCTTCCCCACCTACTCCCTCCACATCTCAATAAGGTATGCAATTTACGCTTTCATATTTTCGCGGGTTTAAAAACGGCGCGAAAACAAAATTATTGTAAGCAAAACTTGGCTAGTGTTTTAAGGTATTTTCCGTAATTGTTTAATCGAAGCCTCTTTTTTTTCTAGTTATTAAAAACGTATTCTATGGTGTATTATATGATACATAGAAGCATAGAACTGTTCAAATGGACCTGGGAAGTGTATATTAAACCAAATACAAAACTTTGAATAATGAGGTAAGAGATATGTGTTTCTATCACTTTTCATCCCAAGACCAGTGGGGGTCTGGGCGCAGCAGCCCCAGGATTCCCAGGTTACCTTAGGTTAGGTTAGGTGTAGGTTAGTTAGGTTAGGTTAGGTTAGGTTAATGACCAGCTATGTAAATACAGTAGTGAACATTTGGTTTAGTCTGTGCTCAAAAATCCATTTTCTTTTAGCAGGCCATACACTAAACAATTACCCCCTTTTCACAGACAAATACACAAACAATCTGTCAAAGATGCAAATAGCGGGGGTGTGGGGGCAGCAGCCCCCCCCATAATACTAGGATAGGTTAGGTAAGGTTGTTAGGTTAGGCTAATGTCCTTTCAAAGGGGTATAGGCTTGCAAACACTATGATAGATTAACATGAGCCAAAAATCGAAATTAGGTTAGTGTAATTTGTTTACTCTTAAAACTCGCAAAATCAGAGCCAACTTTTCCCAAAACTTGGCTCGGGTTTTCCAATATTCGGGGTTTTATGGCTTTGCAATTTCGGGAAACCTGAGCCAAAATTTCTAAATGAGGTTACTGTAATTTATTTGTCTACAAAACTCGCAAAATCCGAGCCAGCTTTGGCCAAAACTTGGCTCGGGTTTTCCAAAATTCGGGTTTTATGGCTTTGCAATTTTGGGAAACCTGAGCCAAATTTCTAAATGAGGTTACTGTCATTTGTTTGTTTACAAACTCGCAAAATCCGAGCCAGCTTGGCCAAAACTTGGCTTGGGTTTTCGAAATATTGGGTTTTAGGCCTTTGAAATACCTTCAAACCCGAGCCAAGATTTGCTTGAATACGTTTGTATCGCCGTTTTACGCATTTAACCCCTCATTTTCCCTGTACTTCATAGCCCTCCCCACTATCGGGTGGCGTGTCTTAAGATCGTTGTATAATGGGGAAAACAGTTTCGCCGAGGGTTCTAATTATTTCTAAACACTATATATTGATGAAAACTAACAGGGAAAAATGAAAAAATCCATGGGAAAATTGGTGACCAATAAATGGAGTTTTTCCAAAAATCGCTAAACCCGAGCAAAGTATTGGCAAATGTTGGTTTTCAAATTTTGGGGTTTAATCTGTTTAAAAAAACATGAAAACTCGAGCCAACTCTCAAAATTCAATTACTGTTTTTTTTTACTTTGAAAAATGCCAAAAGCCGAGCCAACTTTTTTTCCCAATTTTGGGGTTTTGTACTCTGAAAAATACCCAAATCCGAGCCAACTTTTGCCAAAACTTAGCTCGGATTTTCACATTTTAACGTTTTCTTACTTTTCTATATTTTATTTTCAGTAGTTCTTCCCATATTACCCCTATTTTTCCCCTTTTACCCCGCAATTTCCCTGATCTTCATAGCCCTCCTCATTAGTGGGGGCCGTGTTTTTAGATTGTTGGATAATGGGTAAATTCTCATTTGCGACAGTCCTTGGTATAAAACAACACTGTATATCAAAGAAAAAATGAAAAAAAAAAAAAAAACACACATGCTAAAACTCGTGACTGTCACACCGCATCAATTTACCAAAATCTATAAAGCAGAAATCCCGTAAAACAGGACTTGTCATTATGCAGACAAGACTCTGTGTTTTACCCTATATCTCCCTTATAATACATTTGCGAAGGGAAAGACATAAAGGACTGAAGACTATTATATAACATACCTATAGGCTACACAAACATCGATGGGGTTTGTAACTGTCACACCGTAAAATCTTACCTCTCAGGGTAATACAGGTGTTGCTGATGTTGAAGTATTCTTGGCACTTAACTTTCACCTTGCAATGAATTATGCTCACGGTTATATTCTGACGTCATACTAGGGTCACATTGTATCACTCTGCTTTTTTTTTTCTTTTTTTTTTTCTTAAAGTGCACGTATCTATTGTAGATATATTACATAATTTCTTGAAGGTTCCCATAATCTTCAAACCTTCACATAGTTTGAGATTCCATGTTCTTATACAAGTTATATTTGCTACCCGTTTTCCGCCCCAGCACACTATGTTAACGTCGCTTGATTAATAGTAATAACTTGTGTATTACGTTGTACGATAATCCATTCACTATATTGTTTAATGGGTGCTTATCAAATGCTTATCTCCCTTTGTTTGCATAGTTTGATGGTTGTGTTCATACTTCATATATAACAGAACGTAGGAAAGTGAACAGTATGTTCCTGGCCTGTTGGCTGTGTACTTATACAAACTGTTGAATGTTATGTTATGTTATCATAATTATGAACTCGGCGGTGAGGTTTAACGATAAAATGCCCTGGCGTCACTAGCCACTGGACAACTCTCACTAGTTACCATATACAGCTTTGATAGTTCCACAGTCATCCATGTCTTACTTTGATTATCCAAATATCGGCTCCCGGCAGCATCACTACCTGGAGTCATAGTTATTGTATCAAGTTACTATAGTAATTTACACACGTGACACTCCGGCTATAACACACGTCTGTCCTTCACCACACACACTTGATCACTGATCACCTTAACTGTTGTTGTCGTTCTTAGGCAACACACTTTTCCTTACGTTTTCTTTCATATTTGGATATGAGAGAAATTCGAAATTGGCAGGATAAACTAAATAAATTACATCTAAAAACTAATGGTTCGAAGCAGACAATCAGTGATTGAACCCTCCTGATGGTTTTATGCATAACGATATATGCTCTTGGTCCGAAGTTGGTCATAGGAAGTATTTAAATTACTAAACAATAATTTGCAAAATATTATTATGAATTTGCTGTAATAGTTTTGCATCATTTTGCTTATACAAAATTATACTTTACAACTGAAACGACCTTCCGAAAAAAGCTCGAAAGTTTTATACTGTAGACCGAGACAACTGTTTTCCTAACCAAGCTGGTGAAACTAAACAGATTCACAACTATTGTCTAATATGTGTTTTTGTATACATTAAGGTAGAAATATTATGTACAGTACACTCTGAGAAATAAATCGTGGCCTTAAATTACCGAAGGTATTCCGAGACAAATCGACTCATCATATTAATGGTTTACTTAATATTTTCAATTCGAAGTTTCGTTTAGCTGTTCGAGGGTTTATATTGGACCAGGATTTAAGTCTTAGAGTGTACTATACAGTCACGGAAAGAGTAATTGCCGTAACTCTTCGAACCTATCTCGGAATGAATCGAATCTTCTTATTCATATTGTGCGCGCTATTTTAACTTTGGGAGTCAGAAAGAGCCATAATTTGTGTCCTAGGGTGTTTGCTCAGAAATAGAATTCATGACCCTTTCTGATTTACCGAACTGTATAAATAAACTCGCGAAATACATGCACATTAGTCTAGTTTCCTTTTATTTTTATTATATGTTTATCTTTGTTATAAATTATTTATTAATGAGATATTGCGAAGAATCTGTAGCAAATTGTTATTAATACGAATACTTGGTATTTATAATACAATACTAATAATTTCAGGTCTTTTATTAAGTGCCACTTCTCTCCCCCATTAGTGGACAAAAATAGTGTTGTAACAGCCAACAAAGACAAACACCCATCCCCTTGCTCAAAGTTGTTGTTGTTGTTGTTGTTCCCCAAGCTGCCTGGCCGAACAGCCCCAAGGCCCCGAGCAAGGCCAAGGCCATAACCCCACAGAACCCTCCCTGCCGACCACAATAAAGCCTGGGTGACCGAAGCCACTCCATGGCGGGGAGCTGAGGAGGGTGCGGAAACGCCCAGGAAATCGAAGCCCCACCCAGGGCCCTGTGCCCCTCAGCAATTATGAAGAGAAAATCGAGGGGCAAAGGAAAAATGTGACGCTTTGGCTTCCAATCTTGGTAGATTGGGAGGTCAATCCACGGAAGAGACGCCGTCACTTGAGATCTATAAAATATATAAGTAAAAGGAACAGTCAGAGTAAGCTATGGGTATGGCAGAAATCGCTCAATTCTCACTCTGATAGACCAGCCCATCACCAGTCTCAAAGTAGACAGTATCACTCAGGGTTAGTGAAAAACTGTCATGCTCGAGCTGGCGCGAGCTCCTGACGTCTAGGTAGTAAGGCAAGACGCTCTCCAGCCGGCTGGCTATGATGGAGTGACATGGCAGTTTCATATTTTCTATTACGTTTCGAAAAATTATCTGCCTAAGCAGTCAATATATCGTCAACTGGAAATCAATAGATTACAGACAACTAATTAAGGTCAGGATTCGAATTCGTTCTGTATACCTTCGAACAGCCGGCATGAATGGTGATTGAGTCAGCGATTGATGTGACACATTCGAAAGTACAAGAAGCTAGTGCAAATATTACAAAATATATGACAAAACCATGAGAAATCACCTATCGAACTTGCTAACAAGGCCTTGATCTTCCTCCGCAGGAATATCACTAAGCGTAATGCAAACATCAATATTCTAGCATTCAAAACACTTGTTCGGCCACACATAGAATACTGCGACACCGTCTAGGATCCACACACTCACAATAACATACATTAACTAGAAGCCACATAACACAGAGCTGCAAAACAAATGTCCCCGCAGCATCCTAGAGTGGAATCACCTCCCATATGATGAGTATAGTTAATAGTCCAGTTCTTGACTCTTTTAAGAATAGGATCACTATAGTCATTATACCCACTAATCATTCTCCTTATCCTATCCCTAATCATTAACCCCAAAGCACAACCCCCCAACAATATGCCGCCCTAAAGCGGCCATCTGTGCAACTCTCCAACCCAAGAGTGAAACGTTACTCTCAAACTTTCTTCTACTCAACAGCTGAGCTCTGGAACTCTCTCCCAGAATCAGTATTTCCCTCTTCCTATGACTTAAATTGCTTCAAACTCCGTGTGTCCAGGCATTTTTGGCTCGAACGTCCCTTAATTTTGGCCCTGTCACTCTTTCAACTATGGGGGAGGCACTCGCTATAGGCAGCTCTGCCTTTTGCCTCCCTCAATCACATAGAAAAAAAAAAAAAAAAAATCTGCAGGTCCCATAACGTAAACGTAACCACTTTTCCATTCACCTATGAGCATTTTATTAAAAATGGTAAACATTTTGTGTAGGAGATACTTCGCAGTCAGTCCCACCTCCTGTGAGATCGACAGCGTAACCAAATGACTGTCTGGATACCCTGTGAACTATTTGTTGATTGATTGACTGATTATTGACAGAGTTGGTCACGGTCATGATGGATCTCTTCAACATGGATGTTCAACTGCTGGCAAAAATGGTTCAATATTTTCCATTTGCGGTCTTGCTGTGGTGACATGGGTTGGCTTAAACAAGCAGATCGAGTATATGTTATTTGTATAATTATATGATGCTATTTGTGCATGCAGGGACAGTCAGGTATGTTTGACCAAATATTCCTTACAGTATGTATGTAGAGTAAGTATATACTCAGGCACATACCTCAAAGCTGGGGGTGACCGACTCGAGACAGAGCCCGAATAGGGACAACCCAACACAACATAAAAAACAAAATAAAACCATAACAATAGCACACACATGTAGGTCGCCCAGGAGAAGACCCAGAGACCAAGGAGCACTCCCCGGGTCCCAGACCTCCAGGAGAAGTTCAGGTCTATTATATTCCTTATTATTATACCAATAATGCCATACTATTTGTATTATGGGATAAGCACTGAGAAAGACGCAACACGTGTAGCAGTTCCCCTTTGCTGCGGCGTTATCTCCTTGCCCTTTGAAGCCTATAGTGGGTTAGTTGTCCACTATTTCATTAAACATGGATAACCGACATTATTCATGCTAATACAGGTTACCTCAACCAGGCTTAAGCACAATTTTTCAGTAGCAACCAAACCTAACTTATTTGCTAATACGTGAAGCAATCTACGATATTTGGAAACAACTATGTGTTGTTGTTTTTTATAAATTATTTATATAATACTAATGGGAATCACTCAAATCCACCAATGAGCTCAACCGCTGTCATACTATAAATTATGAAAACACTCATTCCTTGAAAAAAGTTCACATTTGTTTTTGATGAGGAAGTACGAGAGCGGTGTGGTGTGTATGTAGATGTGCTGGAAAATATAAAAAGGAACACCTTGATATGGTTTGGCCATGTAGAACGTATGGGAAGCGAGAAAATGAATAAGAGAGTGAACGAGAGTGAGATGGAAGGGCAGAGAGGGCGAGGTGAACTGAGAGAGAAGTGGAAGGATGGAGTTAAGAGTATATGTGTGAAAGCGGTGCTGGATGGGAGGAGGGGCATCAACTGATTGGGAACAGAGGTACATGGGGGCGTTTCGTTCGTGGCCACCCCTTTGGGGATCATGGCGTCCGGCAATAGATAGATAGCTAGAAAATATCTCCTTCCTTATAGTGTTCATCAAGAGGTAACCTTGAGAGGCGGATCTAGATACGCCGGTGGTCACAGAGTAGCGAGGCTGCCGTGATGCAAGGTTGTGCTATATGACCTCACCAGGATTCCATGTTGGGACTTTTATGTTGGGATTATGATAGCCAGTCTGTCTAAACCTCTCCGGGGTTGAATAGCCGGGGAATTTGACTTGATTGAGGGATGTTGGGGAGATTGGGAGTGGTGAGGGAGGTGGGGGTGGGGGTTGAGTACATGAAGGAAAGAAGGAGAGACGAGGGAGGAGTATGAGTGTACAGTTAGAAGGAAAGAAAGAGGCTACTATTTGTAAGAAGCCGTGAGGGAAGAGATAAATAAGATATTTCTCACGGATATAGATGCTTCATTGGTTTAAATATGTTTAACATTTGTATCTAATGCCTTGAAGAGTTTTATGCAATATGTTTAACAAATCATTATTGTTCTAATATTAAAAGCATAAAATAGAGAAGAAAGAACATTAATTTTAATTGTAACTAATAGTTAAAATATGTCACTATTTCAGTAGCATATATTTTTTGTCTATGTAATTGAGGGAGGCAAAAGGCAGAACAGCCTATAACGAGTGCCTCCCCCATAGTTGAAAGAGTGACGGCCAAAATCAAGGGACGTTCGAGCCAAAATGCCTGGAAACACGGAGTTTGAAGCAATTTAAGTCATAGGAAGAGGGAAAGACTGATTCTGGGAGAGAGTTCCAGAGCTCAGCTGTTGAGTAGAAGAAAGTTTGAGAGTACCGTTTCACTCTTGGGTTAGAGAGTTGCACAGAGTAGGGGTGGGATTGAGTAGCAAGACGGGTACCACGTGCCCTACGTAAAGGAGGTGGTATACGCTGGAAAAGCTCTGAGGAACACTGATTATTATAGTAGCGATAGAATAGCGAGAGAGATGCAACATTGCGGTGGAGAGAGAGAGATTGCAGAGAGTTGGTGAGTGGACAGGAGTTAATGATACGAAAGGCCTTCCTTTCAACTTTGTCTAGGAGAGCGGTGTGAGAGGAACCTCCCAACACATGTGAACAATACTCAATACAAGGACGTATGCCCCTGTACAGAGCAAGAAGCTGTGCAGGGGTAAAGAACCCCCTAAGGCGGTTGAGCACACCCAGCTTCTGGGAGGCTGCCTTAGCAAGACTGGTAATATGGTCCTTCCAACTGAGAGCAGAAGAAAAAGATACACCAAGAATATTGAAAGAAGATGAAGGATTGATTTATGTATTGTTGAAGAATAAGGGATAGTCCGCTGGGAGTTCCTGACGGGTAGATAGATGGAGAAATTGGGTTTTGGAAGCATTAGAGGTAACAAGGTTTTCTCTGCCACAATTGGAGATAGTATTTAGATCAGAATTTAAGAGTTCTATGGCTTCATTACTTTGTCGTTGAGGGATTGCTGACTGGGGCATTCTGAAAAACTATTGGAGTAGTGTAAGGTTGAGTCGTCTGTGTATGAATGGATGGGAATTGAGGTACAGTTGAGAAGATAATTTATAAAAGTTAGAAAGAGAATAGGAGATAGGACAGAGCCCTGAGGAACACCAGAGTTTATAGGGTGAGGGAGTGAACGATGGTCGTCCACATCCGCGGCTATGGAACGGCCGGAAAGGAAATTAGAGACAAAGGCACAGATGGAGGGATAGAAACCGAAGGAGGGTAGTTTAGAAATTAAAGATTTGTGCCAGACTCTATCGAAGGCTTTCGATATGTCTAGTGCAATAGGAAAAGTCTCACCGAAGTCCCGAAAGGAGGATAACCACGAGTTAGTAAGATATGAAAGAAGATCACCAGTAGAGCGACCCTTAAGGAATCCATACTGGCGATCTGAGAGCAGAATATGAGAAGAGAAGTGCTTAAGAAATTTGGAAGCAAGAATAGTTTCAAAAACTTTAGAAAGACAAGAGATGAGAGCAATTGGACGATAGTTGGAGGGTTGAGAGCGGTCACCTTTCTTTGGGACAGGTTGAATGTGACTTCCAGCATGAAGGGAAGACATTAGAGGATAGACAGAGACGAAAGAGTTTGCCTAGGCAGGGAGTCAGCATGGAAGCACAGTTTTTGAGAACAACAGGAGGAACACCGTCCGGACCATACGCCTTCTTATTATTAAGCCCAGAGAGGGTAGAAAGTACATCTTTAGAAAAGATTAGGATATTAGGCATAAGTAAGAGAGAGGAGGGTGGAGAGGGAGGAATAGCAATGCACATATATATATATATATATATATATATATATATATATATATATATATATATATATATATATATATATATCACAAATACACGTGAGCCACTAAATGTTTTTAATCTCTAAGTGGGGTTCGAACCGCCGACCGTCAGGACGATAGCCGACGCTTTAATGAACTACACCGGGAAGTGGTGTAGTTGATTAAAGCGTCGGCTATCGTCCTGACGGTCGGCGGTTCGAACCCCACTGAGAGATTAAAAACATATATATATATTATGCTGATCACAACACTTGTTCGCAACATTTACAGTGCTAGACACGCTCCCACGATGATAAGGTCTTCGTTTATTGTTTGCCACTTGTAGGAGAGACTGTGATATGTTAAAGGTAAGATGACACAAATAAACACCACCAGGCACCCCTCATTTAACCGGCAATGCATATTTATATGGTACTGGTGAATAAGGTGGAGATGTCCCTGTTCACCGGGTTCCACAATGCAGAGTGCTTGAAAGAAATATATCCCTCATATTTACCTTCTAATCATTGCTAGCATATGAACTTGTATTACCCTGTGATACGTCATCCTTTTTTTTTGCAATGGGTCTACATGACTTTCCAACCAGATCATTGTCCCTGGCCGCGTGGGGATACTCTATGAGGATGTATAACCGTTGAAAAGGGATGGTGACGAGCTTCATGAACGACTGTAGTGTGCTCAGAAAACAGGTTTTGCAGTTGTCCTTGCATATAGAGGTTGGAGAACGGTAGAAGTGTATGACATGATAGCGTAATTAATTTACTAAGATAAATATAACTAAATAAGAAATACACATTCAAAATGTTGTAAAGGATCTTGTTTCCTAGTTTTCAATATAGCAATTGAAATTGTATAATAATGACAAATGTAACTAGTTCGTAACTTATACTGTAAGCCCAATTCACACTGGTAACATGTTGATGTTTGAGAATTACGAATTAACGGCGTAATGATGATGGAAGATAAAGTATAGCAGGTGAAGTAAGGTAGTGTGAAGTGCATTAATGAAGTATGATGGGTGAAGTACAGGATGGTAACTGAAGTTTGACAGGTGAAGTATGATGTATTAGGTAAAGTATGGAGGGTATATTGGAGTGAGATGGGTCAAGTGTGGCGGATGAATCTATGTTGAGTGTCTTAATGCAGGTCATGTCGTGTGGCGGGTGAAGTGTGGTGTGGAAGGTAACGTGCAGCTGATGAGTAAAGTGTGGTATGGTGGGTGAAGTGTGGTATGGTGGGTGAAGTGTGGTATGGTGGGTGAAGTGTGGTATGGTGGGTGAAGTGTGGTATGGTGGGTAAAGTGTGGTATGGTGGGTGAAGTGTGGAATGGTGGATAAAGTGTGGTATGGTGGGTGAAGTGTGATGTGGTGGGTGAAGTGTGATGTGGTGGGTGAAGTGTGATGTGGTGGGTGAAGTGTGGTGTGCATGGGAGCGTGTACTTGGTAGGTGTAGTCTGGTGTGGTGGGTAGCATGTAATATGTGCATGCAGTGGCATGTAGGAAGTGAAGTGTGATGTGGCGCGTGAAGTGTGGTGTGAGTTGATTTGTGAAGCGTGATGTGTTGAGGAAAGTATAGTTGGTGGGTGAAGTGTGATAAGTTGGATAAAGTGTGCTGTGGTGGGTGCAGTGTGTGAAGGGTGAAGTGTAGTGTAAAGTATGGTGTAGTGAGTGAAGTGTGGTTTGATGGGTGAAGTATTGTACTCGTGCACCTTCAGTTACTAAATAATGCTTCGAAACACTTCCCTGTAAACATAATTGTCAGCATTTATCTTAATCAAAACTACTATATATATCTTTAAGTTACAAATATTTCGTGATGATTCCCTGCCAGAAACCCATCTGCACTTCACTCACATACACATTACACACACACACAATCTCTCTCTCTCTCTCTCTCTCTCTCTCTCTCTCTCTCTCTCTCTCTCTCTCTCTCTCTCTCTCTCTCTCTCTCTCTCTCTCTCTCCGTACGGAACACAATACCCTACAACCGTCATCAGGTAAAAACATAACCATAACCTTTGACTGTACACCTGTCCTGATCCCATTTACGCGACTCATTAATTCACTAATACCCTCCGCCACCAACCCTACACTTGTTTACACTCATCCTCTCTTGATCTTTTGACCTACCAATCTACCCATACCGCCCCCTAAAATTAATGGGACTAAACATGAGTGAGAAAGAAGGGGGTCCAGAAATAGCGACTACCTCCCCCCTTCATTCACTAATACCCTCCACCACCAACCCTATACTTGTTTACACTCTCCCGCTTTTGATCTTTTGACCTCCCAGCCCTACCCTACTGTAGACATTCCGACCCCTCCGTTCCCTGACTCTCTGTCTCTTTTTGGGATGAGATGCATTTAAGAGGGGGTAAAATGGTTGTGTTTGTTTTCTACAGTATCTTATAGGGGGAATTGTGTAGTTCATTTAGTACCTACACACCAGGATACAAACGGCTACAACTGTACCTGCCCACATCCCAAACAGCAAGAGACAAACAAATAACAAACAACTGATGCAAAAGGCACGAGGTATATTATCTTAATGGACAAGAAATACAAATTTTGCCAGCCATTCCACTCCTGCATCCAGCCATCATAAGGCCTCAAAGGTCAGTCATCTGTCTCACTTTAGGTTGGTGAAGTTATATAATATAAACACATTGTCGTACTGAGTGTCTCGACGTGTGTGGTCACTTCTTTCACCATCTCCCATCCTCCCAATCTGTCTTTCCACCTTGCACAATTATATATTTTACCCTGTACACAAAACCGATGATAACCCTTGATAATTTCTTTAATTTTTATTGTTTTAGTCTATTTGTATTTCTGTACTAAATAATTCCCATGTATGGTTATTTCTAAGTATATTTTTAGCTATAAATAATCCATAATCATCAACTATGACTTTGGCCTGTATGTTATTTCATCTCTCTCTCTCTCTCTCTCTCTCTCTCTCTCTCTCTCTCTCTCTCTCTCTCTCTCTCTCTCTCTCTCTCTCTCTCTCTCTCTCTCTCTCTCTCTCTCTCTCTCTCTCTCTCTCTCTCTCTCATTCACACACGCAAATATTAAGACATGCAGAAATGATATATTAGTACAATTCGTACTTAATAATTTAAATAATTTGGTAGTAGACGATATTTAAGATATACACTGATAATTCAGCAACAAACAATTTTCAAATGTTAAGCTACAACAAATGCTAAAGTTAAATAAAGATAAATGACAATGTGTCCGATGATTGTCCGATGATAATATCCATTAACATGAACATAAGGCAATACAAGACACAATGAAAAACTCAACACCCACATCAAGACTGAAACAACAATTATAATACAATCCCAATTGACCATTACCTGGCTTCACCTTTCACCTTCCCTCCTCCCACCTCCCTCCCGCCCACCCCCACATTCCCATATCCCTTCCAACCCCCATCCTTCACACTATTCTTTCATGTTACAATAGATGCACCTCTATATGATTATGTTGGTCTCTCTCTCTCACACACACATGCAACAATGACTTTAACATTAGCGACAAAGTATTTGTTTGTTTGCAGGGAGATCCAGGTGGTCCTGCTCATTTCTCAATAGGGCTGGACGCAGCAGCTAACAAAGTAAGGTCAGAACTGAATGTATGGTACCTGGACGCATGATGCAACCTTGGGTGGGTCTGTAGAAAACGTTCTAACCGACCTAAATAACATCATAACTGACCTCGGCCAGGCTGGGCTAGTGATAAATGACACCAAATGTGAACTGGTCCTCCTCAACCACACACCTGAAGAAGGGGAAGAGACTCAGGCCCTGTTTCAAGGCATATTGCCAAATGTAAAGATCCTTCAGAAGCACCAGCAAACCCTATTAGGTTCCCCACTAACTCTGGCAGCAATCCCACCAGCACTTCAAGTTAAGAAGGAGGAGCTTCAACGTCTCGTGAGTCGCCTGATACACATCGATGCCCACTCAGCTCTGGCCCTTCTCAAGAATTGTTTCTCCATCCCAAAACTCCACTACCTCTTGCGCACATCGATGACTTACACGAACAATGGTGGACTCCAAGAATTAGACAGCATAATCCGAGAAGCAGTGACCAGCATCACCAACGTGGAATTTAAAGAACGGACCTGGACACAAGCCACCCTTCCCGTCCACCTCGGGGGCTTGGGCATACGGAGAGCCTCGGATATTGTCTCCCCAGCCTTTATCTCTTCCCTCATCGCGACCAACGACCTTGTAGTGTCCATCCTTTCTTCTCAACCCAGAATGACACTTAATGGGGACGTGGCAGCAGCGATTAACACCTGGAAGGAAAGTACAGGAGCAGAGGAGGAGCCTCAGGGTACCTCCAGGAGCAAGCAGAAAGCGTGGGATACCATCTCGGCGAAGAAAACTCAAGAAAATCTCCTAACCAATGCAGACCAGGTTGCAAAAGCACGCCTCCAGGCAGCCGCCCGTTTGGAGAGTGGCTTGTGGTTACACGCCATCCCCATCCCACCTCTTGGAACTCACTTGGCTGCTGAAGCGCTGCGGGTTGCCATCGCGCTCAGAGGGGGTGCGGCAGTTTGTCACCCACACACTTGCAAGTGTGGTGGGGGGATGGATGCTCAAGGTCACCATGCCTTGTCATGTAATTACAACGCAGGCCGCTGGCCAAGACACTCTGCACTGAATGATGTCATAAAACGGGCCCTGCAGAGTGCTAACCGTGCATCAATCCCCGAACCACATGGACTTCACAGAGAAGACGGCAAACGGCCAGAGGGGATGACCACTTTCCCTTACAAGAATGGCCGGTGCCTCGTGTGGGATGCCACATGTGTTGACACTTTCTCCACAACCAACATCGCCAGAAACGCCGACGAAGCAGGTGAAGCCACCCGGATAGCAGAAAATAAAAAGCGAGAAAAATATCAAGCCATCGCCAGAAATCATCAGTTCGAGCCCCTGGCATTCGAAACTTCAGGAGTCTTCGGCCCTACCACCCTTAAGATGGTGAATGAAATAGGCCGTAAAATCAGAGAAGTTTCAGGTGAACCCCGGGAAACCCTCTGGCTCAAGCAAAGACTAGGGATGGCTATCCTCCGGGGCAATGCCACCAGCGTCATGAGCTCAGTTCGATTGGACTGGGTCATGCCACTGTGTGAGGCCCGGGCAGGAGTGGTGTATCCGTAGTCTTTCCACAATAGGGTAAAACAAAAAAAATAACTTTATTTGTATTTAACATGTGTGATGCACATAAATAAAAGGGGATGTGTCGGATGGTTGAAAGCCACAGTTGCTCGCGCGTTTGGGGCTAGCAACACGTATTATGAAAAACATGTATCCTCCTTCATTCACTGTCCCCCCCCTTCACTCACTCAACCCCATAATTTGCCGGAGGATAACAGGTTTTTCACAATACGTAGACGGAGGTCTTTTTTAATTTTGTTTGGCGCATCTGGGAGTTAAACTGCAAACATCAGGATGACTGAAATTCCCGTACATTGATTGATAAAAGACACACACACATGTCACATAACCAATTGAAATTTAATTAAATATGGCAAGCATCTTATGGCTCGTTATAAATTATCTCATTTGATAAAATATCAATTCTTCGTCTAGCTAATAGTGTACTAACACCAATGGGGATGGCCAATGTATTAACATATTATCTGCGCTACCTATAGTCTATAGTGTTTTAACCTGGCGAATTTTAATTTGCTCTCTTCGAGCTAATTGATAGAGGTACTGTCATATCTATTTTTTGTGTCTGTGCTTTGCAACCCGCTTAATTATGTTCTTCGGACACAATATCAGGCAATCACCTCAACATAGAATTATCAAGGCCAAAGCGACATAATGCAAATTCGCCAGGTTAAACAAAATCGATTATTGAGCATATTGCATTTCCTGACAACGTTTAAGTACGTGGCTATTCAAGCACGAGTACCGGTGCAGCATATGTAATGCTTTGGTCGGCTCAATGTATGTCGCGACTGATCATACTGAAGAAGGCTCTTGAGCTTAGCGCAAAGCAGTACATAAACTTAAGGAATTATGATGCAGTCACTTGGTGAGTTTCAAGGGTTCGGTGTTTAATTATCATCACCGTATTATAATCGATAAATAGATAGTAATCGTGGTCATGTGCTGTAACTTTAACTGTCTTGATGGTGTAATGGTTATTGATGTTAGGAACGATGTGAACAATAATACAAGCGACTACAATAAGCTATTATTTTTAGAGTTTTAATGGCACACTCACATAAATAATAAAACCATTTAATTGAAGAACAATTAATATAAATTATGGAATTTAGACATTAGTTTATTAGCTACGTATTCAATTTTCATACATTAAACATTATGATATAATAATGCTATTATATAAGTAGTACACTTATAATTGATTTAATGAAAACAATAACAAAACACAAGAATAAATACCAAATGAGTAAAGGTAGTACAAATCGGGGGTTGTAAGTTAGTGTTGTCATGGATTCCAGTGGTTTTCGCTCAACAAGGGTTATTGGTATCTTTATAGTTACTGGGAAAAGTGCTTATCCCTCAGAGTATTAGTCAGTGTCCGAAACTTTGTGAAATATCTGACAACACTTATTAACCTCGACCGTACAAAAAGAGCTATAAAGAAAGCCTAGCCCTTTTTCTGACAAAGCATTGACTGTAAATGGCTCACTTCGCGAGCTTTACAAGGGTCTCACCAATGTTTACATTCAATTACTGACGTTATCTGATCAGACTTTAAGATCTTATCATTATCGGCAATCTGCTCGCCCATTCTCTAATAGGCTACTAAATTAACTGGCTTCATTATTTACTTCAAACTCTTAAGGGGAAGTATTGATCATTTTTCTGAACCTCCTTCTCCTTCATGCTTATCCCCCATTAGTTTTCAAATTTTACGATTTTCGCCCATTGCTTTTTCATTATTAAGATCATTCGTTCCAATTAGGTGTCGGTTTTTTCCTGGCGAGCGATAGCGAGCCTGTAATTTAGGAGGGGAAATTTTTCTACCGAAAGATGTACACATTTATCTCGAAGTAGGGTCTTTGGGATGTTTTCTTTTATGCTTGATGGAGGTATAGGGACTAAACTCAAGTACATATACCGGTAATAATACAATATATTTAAATAACTAAATAACGTCCCCTTAAAGCTGTTCTGGGTTTGAAAGTGATCTGCCTGTTTGATTAGAGAGTTGAGAAGCTCGGGGAAGCGTATTATTTAGTTTTAAATTAATTAAAGATGGAGGCATTACACATTATAATTTCAGATTGAATAATACTAATTATGAAATATTATTTTATAAGCAGACAATTATATTCTTTGTCTAATGCCATGTAGTTTTAATATGGAGAGAGAGAGAGAGAGAGAGAGAGAGAGAGAGAGAGAGAGAGAGAGAGAGAGAGAGAGAGAGTGAATGCTGGGGGTGGAATCTAATGTCCTCAATTATGTATCATCGTTACTAATCATCATTGGATATAATTGATGATAATTCGGGTACCCCGCATCATTTATCATTCACCATCGTCACTGAAGATCCACCTCGGCTTTCCCCAACTGCTCTGTGAGATATTGGCATCGGTGCAGCAGAAAGTTCACTGGTAACCCAATAAGGGGATTTAATTATTTATTCATATATTTATGCATTTGTTTTGTAATTATTATTATTATTATTATTAGTAGTAGTAGTAGTAGTAGTATTTTCATATTATTATTATTATTATTATATATATATATATATATATATATATATATATATATATATATATATATATTTTTTTTTTTTTTTTTTTTTTTTTTTTTTCCCTTGACATCCATTAAGCTTAAATATAGGCTCCGAAAACCTCCCCTTTAAGATATATTTGTGCATTTTTCGGTAGAAAAATGCTCCGGCGAAATGCCAGTTTCTTCTAATTTGCACTCTCACTATCGCTTGCAAAGAAAATTCGACACCTAAGTGACACGAAAGTTCCGAAAAATGACAAAACAATTGGAAGAAAGATCAAAGTAGACAAACTAATGGAGCGAATGTCTTGAATTCTCAAAACTAATAGGGCTAAACATGAGGAAGAAGGTGGTCCAGAAAAAAAACTCCTAAAGAATATAGTACGTTTAACTTCTTAATCTATATTTTATTAATTTCACCGCAATACCAAACACCTCTTAACGTTGGGTATTAAGATTCCCTTTAATTGGTAACATTGCCCTGCACTTACAGTACCATGTACTAAACATTATTGAATTATGATAATAATTTTGGAGTTGGATAGTTGAATGTCGACTTAACAAGTTAACACTTTGTAGCTCATGACACAATTTGACAGTTTATTCTGACTATCATTAGACAATTTTATACAACTTAGGAAGGATCTGTGGGTATCAAAAGTGTAAAGACTATCTCATTGATTCTTCTGATTTCCATATACACTTCTTAATCTGAGTAAAATCATTCAATGATAGCCAATAATTTAACAATGAATAATCTTGTTATAACTAAGGAAATTGATTACTACGTAGAAATATTAAATAGTAAAGAATGAGCTACTTGGAAACTAAAGATTACAAACCACATTTATTTTATCATCCAATGTTACAATGCTTATATTAACCCCTTCTGTACCGGCGCCGTCTTTTTTACCTTTTCTAGCTACCAATAGACGATTATATGCCATTTAAAGAGGGCCTATTAAAAGGCTTCGAACTATATCAGTTACCCCTTTTTACTAACACATGAAGATCCTTCTTAAACTGCACAGAATCATCTAAATATAGGTAGAATAAAATATAATAAACGTTGCCGGTAAAGAAGGGGTTAATACTTGTTTTGATTCCAGCCAAATTGTATGTGGCGATTATACAGCCAGAAGTCTGATCCCCTAGTGATAATCACTCATGCCAGATTCAAGACGAAGTGTTGTTGTTGTTGTTGTTGTTTTTGTTGTTTACAGAAGTGCTCAGATAACCCTGGACTTGGATATTTTGTCGGCCGCCACAAAGGAGTTATCACGGCGACTAGGTTGAGTCTGGGAGCGTTGCATTAGGCCTTAACCCTCGTCTAGCGGGGGGTTTTGGGCTATTTTGGGCATATTCAGGCCCTCCTGAATGTTCAATCAAGTATCTGCATGAAAAGAAATGCATTCAGCAAAAAACTAGGCGCTACAAGCTTCAAAATGAGACCAGAACGAGGTACGTAGCACTCGTCGTTTTGATGCAGTGGTACCACCAACATGGGAGTTTAGCATATAGCGGCATATTTTTTCCAGCTACGCTCACTACTGGCTACACTGCCAGCCTCTCGAGAACAGAGCGAGCGTGAGTCAGTGGGCGGCGGTAAACCCTGGGTGTCGGCCGTGTGGCCTGCTGCGCTCCCGGCCATTTGCACTCGATTTTAACACTTTAAAAGCCTTAATAATGCTCCTAACTTGCTGCTTTTTAGATACGGAATTAAGTCGGGCCCTGTTCTTCAAGTGTTAAGGGGAGATTTGCACATAAGGAATTATTTTCGAACCTCCTTCTCCCTTATGTTTAGCCCCATTAGTTTTGAGATGTTAAGACGTTCGCCTCGTTAGTTTGGCGATTTTATGACATTACGCCCAATTTCTGTCAATTTTAAGACCTTTTGTGTCATGTAGGTTTCAATTTTTTCCTGGCGATTGATAGCGAACCTGTAAATTAGTAGGAACCGGGACATTATTCTACCGAAAAATGTACAAATGTATGTCGAAGGGGGGTTTTGGGGGTATTTTGTTAAAGTTTGATACGGGTCTAAGAAGCAAAACAATAAATAAAACAATAAATAAATACAATCTCCCCTTAATTAACACAGTCCAGTTGAGATAGTCTTACACAGTAGCGAGTTGTCCCTACAGCATCACACACTATTCACTATTATCAGTTGTTAGATTGACGTTTTCACTAATATATAAAGTGATGTAGACGGAAATATCTCTGTCACCTTACCCCCCCCCCTCTCTCTCTCTCTCTCTCTCTCTCTCTCTCTCTCTCTCTCTCTCTCTGTCTCTCTCTCTCTCTCTCTCTCTCTCTCTCTCTCTCTCTCTCTCTCTCTCTCTCTCTCTCTCTCTCTCTCTCTCTCTCTCTCTCTCTCTCTCTCTCTCTCTCTCTCTCTCTCTCTCTCTCCCTCTTTGACTACCTGGTAGGGACCACAAGGTCAGTGTGGTCCGAGTATAGCTTTTATTCTCACGTTTAAGTGCTCAGTAAACGTCAGCCACTCGCACTATTTGGTTTCATTGCTCTTCTGGCCTTAATATATGTGGTGTAGACCCATTTTTTATCTATTTTAGTCCAATCTTTGTTGTCATCGAGAGTGGAAGTGAATATTATAACATCAGATAAATTCGCAAGAACCAGTCTAGTTCTTGGCAACAACCAGGAGTCCGAAATTGTTGCTAATAGTCAACACTGCTGATAACAAAAATAGTAAATGCTATCTTTAACAAACTAAATCTACATACTTTACCCCAAGTGACCCACAGTAATCGTCATTACTGATAGCCTAAATAATGCAATAGCCTTAGCCTTAATAATGAGCTGGTAACCCTTTAGTCTCGCGTTCAAATACCGATGGGTCAATGAAAAGTACTGCATTATAAGGATGGAATTTGTGCTGTACCTCCATGCTATTTAATTCAAAAGATTATTGTTAAAATTGCATAATACAAGAAATAACATTCAACATAACAGCATATTCACAATGCGACAATGAGGATCTGATGCCATGCAGCATGTGCCTTCATGTATTTATGTATTACACTAATGATATGAACAAAAACAGGACAGAATGCACCTAGTTTCAGTACATCACTACAAACCTAGCCCAACACACCATAATAAAACATACTTTCTGTTTCCAATGCATTAACATTGTGTGAATATTCCCATCTTCATATTATGCAATGGGTTCAGTACCTAGAGGGTGAGATGGTCTATACTGTAGGTGTCTAGAGGGTGAGGTGGTCTATACTGTAGGTGTCTAGAGGGTGAGGTGGTCTATACTGTAGGTGTCTAGAGGGTGAGGTGGTCTATACTGTAGGTGTCTAGAGGGTGAGGTGGTCTATACTGTAGGTGTCTATACTGTAGGTGTCTAGAGGGTGAGGTGGTCTATACTGTAGGTGTCTAGAGGGTGAGGTGGTCTATACTGTAGGTGTCTAGAGGGTGAGGTGGTCTATACTGTAGGTGTCTAGAGGGTGAGGTGGTCTATACTGTAGGTGTCTAGAGGGTGAGGTGGTCTATACTGTAGGTGTCTAGAGGGTGAGGTGGTCTATACTGTAGGTGTCTAGAGGGTGAGGTGGTCTATACTGTAGGTGTCTAGAGGGTGAGGTGGTCTATACTGTAGGTGTCTAGAGGGTGAGGTGGTCTATACTGTAGGTGTCTAGAGGGTGAGGTGGTCTATACTGTAGGTGTCTAGAGGGTGAGGTGGTCTATACTGTAGGTGTCTAGAGGGTGAGGTGGTCTATACTGTAGGTGTCTAGAGGGTGAGGTGGTCTATAGGTGGTCTATACTGTAGGTGTCTAGAGGGTGAGGTGGTCTATACTGTAGGTGTCTAGAGGGTGAGGTGGTCTATACTGTAGGTGTCTAGAGGGTGAGGTGGTCTATACTGTAGGTGTAGGTGTCTATACTGTAGGTGTCTAGAGGGTGAGGTGGTCTATACTGTAGGTGTCTAGAGGGTGAGGTGGTCTATACTGTAGGTGTCTAGAGGGTGAGGTGGTCTATACTGTAGGTGTCTAGAGGGTGAGGTGGTCTATACTGTAGGTGTCTAGAGGGTGAGGTGGTCTATACTGTAGGTGTCTAGAGGGTGAGGTGGTCTATACTGTAGGTGTCTAGAGGGTGAGGCGGTCTATACTGTAGGTGTCTATGCTGTAGGTGTCTAGAGGGTGAGGTGGTCTATACTGTAGGTGTCTAGAGGGTGAGGTGGTCTATACTGTAGGTGTCTAGAGGGTGAGGTGATCTATACTGTAGGTGTCTATACTGTAGGTGGTCTATACTGTAGGTGGTCTATACTGTAGGTGTCTAGAGGGTGAGGTGGTCTATACTGTAGGTGTCTATACTGTAGATGGTCTATACTGTAGGTGTCTAGAGGGTGAGGTGGTCTATACTGTAGGTGTCTATACTGTAGGTGTCTATACTGTAGGTGTCTAGAGGGTGAGGTGGTCTATACTGTAGGTGGTCTATACTGTAGGTATCTATATTGTAGGTGTATATACTGTAGGCGTCTAGAGGGTGAGGTGGTCTATATTGTAGGTGTCTATAATGTAGGTGTCTAGAGGGTGAGGTGGTCTATACTGTAGGTGTCTAGAGGGTGAGGTGGTCTATACTGTAGGTGTCTAGAGGGTGAGGTGGTCTATACTGTAGGTGTCTAGAGGGTGAGGTGGTCTATACTGTAGGTGGTGTATACTGTAGGTGTCTAGAGGGTGAGGTGGTCTATACTGTAGGTGGTCTATACTGTAGGTGTCTAGAGGGTGAGGTGGTCTATACTGTAGGTGTCTAGAGGGTGAGGTGGTCTATACTGTAGGTGTCTAGAGGGTGAGGTGGTCTATATTGTAGGTGTCTAGATGGTGAGGTGGTCTATACTGTAGGTGTCTATACTGTAGGTGTCTAGAGGGTGAGGTGGTGTATACTGTAGGTGTCTAGAGGGTGAGGTTGGTTTATACTGTAGGTGTCTAGAGGGTGAGGTGGTCTATACTGTAGGTGTCTAGAGGGTGAGGTTGGTTTATACTGTAGGTGTCTAGAGGGTGAGGTGGTCTATACTGTAGGTGTCTAGAGGGTGAGGTGGTCTATACTGTAGGTGTCTAGAGGGTGAGGTGGTCTATATTGTAGGTGTCTAGATGGTGAGGTGGTCTATACTGTAGGTGTCTATACTGTAGGTGTCTAGAGGGTGAGGTGGTGTATACTGTAGGTGTCTAGAGGGTGAGGTTGGTTTATACTGTAGGTGTCTAGAGGGTGAGGTGGTCTATACTGTAGGTGTCTAGAGGGTGAGGTTGGTTTATACTGTAGGTGTCTAGAGGGTGAGGTGGTCTCTACTGTAGGTGTCTAAAGGGTGAGGTGGTCTATACTGAAGGTGTCTAGAGGGTGAGGTGGTCTATACTGTAGGTGTCTAGAGGGTGAGGTGGTCTATACTGTAGGTGTCTAGAGGGTGAGGTGGTCTATAGGTGTCGTGAGAACATGTTTGGTTCGAGATTACGATAAGGAATGGCGAGTCAGTGGTGATTTAGCTTCGAAAATTCGATCGAAAACGGACAGATAGAAAGGTACTGTTAGGCTGCGAAACCAAGGCTGTAGCCTTGGTTTTTGCAGTTGCAAGTTGGTTGGGCCAGTTGCAATAACTCGTTTGCCTCTCCGTGTCACACATGCCACGAAAAGCTTATATGTAGACTGTAGAGTAAGGGTTTGAAACAATAAAACACAGTTCCGTACAACACATGCACATAATACCAGCATCACACAAGCAACATAGTTAATACAAACACCCACACACACAGTAACAGAGAGTTACTATTATTACTATAAAAAGAAAATTAGAAAGTAGGTACGAGGTGCCGCTGTAAAGGCTTATCCCTAATACCTTCACCTGACAAATGACCTCTATTAATCGCAATTTTGTACACAACCACTGCGATCACATAATGTAATCAAATTCATCGGAAAGCCAGTCAATGTCTAAATTGTAATGCAAACTAAAACACACAAACATAAATGCTATAATATCATCAGCACCACCACCGACAACAACAAATACACTCTGGGAAGCAACAACAACAACAAATACACTCTGGGAAGCAACAACAACAACAAATACACTCTGGGAAGCAACAACAACAACAAATACACTCTGGGAAGCAACAACAACAACAAATACACTCTGGGAAGCAACAACAACAACAAATACACTCTGGGAAGCAACAACAACAACAAATACACTCTGGGAAGCAACAACAACAACAAATACACTCTGGGAAGCAACAACAACAACAAATACACTCTGGGAAGCAACAACAACAACAACTTTACAACCAACCACCCCCTCGTTCACTCTATGCTCTTGCCAAAATTTAAGACTCCCAGATAACAGTTATTAGCAATTACTCCTGCATTCCTTAGGCAATTACATCAAGACCATTTAGAACACCCGTATATCACCCACCTTCCTCAACCATAAAGGGGTAAAGTGGTAGACTTAATGCCAGTTTGTGGACACATTTGCATCATGTTAGGTTAAAAATACAACGTGTTAAGGGGGGATGGTCGTATTGATTTCCTCATGTATATATATTTTATCATTGTTTTAGTTTCCTAGACCTCCATCAATCTTTGAAAAACACCCCCAAGACAAGAATAGAAAATAGTGTAAGTAGACAGATACTGGGGGCACCAAGATACGCACAAGTGGCAGCTATGAGAGGAGAAGTAGGCATATCAAGTATGAAAGCTAGAATAATGGAGGGACAACTAAAATACTTACAATATACATTGAGAGAGAAAGGGAGTCAACTGCTTGGAAGAATAGTAGAAGTGATGAAGGAACAAAAACAGAAGAATAGATGGATAAAAGGAATAATAAAGGACAGAAAAATGGTTGGGATTAAAGGAGGTATGGTAACAAACGAAAAGATAAAGACAAAAATAAGAATGTGGGATACCAAACAATCGAAGAGTGAAATGGATGAAAAGACAAGTTTGAAAATGTATAGAAAATGGAGAAGAGAGATGGGAGGCCAAGAGAATGTGTATGACAATAGAGAGGCATCAGTGATACTGTTTAAGTGCAGAAGCAACAATATGAATCTGGGCGATAGGAAGAGATTTAGCAATGAGACAACTGAATGTGTTATGTGTGGACAAGAATATGAAGACCTGAAGCACTTTGTGTTACACTGCCAATCATACAGCGAGGTGAGAAGAGCAAATCCAGCACTGCAGCAGCCCTACCAGGAGAAAGAAGATATCATCATTGGCAACCTGCTCTTCAACAACAAGGCCATAGAAGAAACTAAAATAACTATCTACCAATTTTGGAAGATTCGAAATGATAAAATAATAGAGATGCAATAATAAAAACAGAAAAGACCCAGACCGCAAGAAACAAAAATAGATCAGGAAGTGCCGATTTGAAGGCTATACATCCGCCATACAACTGAACTGAACCCTCCTTCAAGATTATTTCGATATAAAAATGTCCCGGCCGAAGGCGGGGTTTTCTTAAATAACAGGCTGGCTATCGCTCGCCAGGAAAAATACCAACACATAAATAACACTAAAAGTCTAAATATTGACAAATTAATGGGGCGAAAGGTCTTAAAATCGCCAAACATAATAAAATCTGAAAGCTAATGGGGCTAAACATGAGGAAGAATGGGGGACCAGACAACCGAGCCATCTGCCCATAAAGCTAGGTGCGAGGAAAGGTGTGTAAGAATGCAGGGTATAACGCAGAATAACATGGAAGGCAGAACAAGAAGAAGAGGAGGTCAAACAAATGGAATTATAAAATGTCAATAATATTGAATATGAATAATGTGAATTAACACAATGGAAAATACAGTAAAATAAAATGTGTTAAGTGTTAATGTGTCACATCCTTTACATCATATTAAATACTAGAAAGTTGGTATAAGGACTCCTAAATGAATGATGCTAAGAAACTGAAGAATGTTTATTTATAAATTCATAGGTGAGCCTCACTGACCCAGAAACTCTCCTCCAGATGTTATTACGATGCAGCTAAACCTGCAGTTATGTAGCAACACATAATTCGCAATCAAACATATATGAAAAAGGTTGAATATTGCTTCTTGTCATACAGACAATAAGAATAAGGTTGTATAAGTATATTTGTTGCATCTGCAATTTGACAATTTGAATCATATATCCTCAAATATAAAAGAAGCACGAAAAAAAAGTTATATTATGTTTGCAAACTTGTAAAAACACGTCTATAGGTTAGTGACAATATATATATGAAACAAAGTATTCTATCGAAGTTTAAAGTAATACAATATTTTAAGTAAGACAACTAATTTCCCTCAGTCAGTGAATTATCAATAACAATCAATTGTTAGCTCATTATCCAAGCCCATTAGTGACTATTTTGACATTATTGGGAGTATTGCATGCGTACCTTATTTTGTCCACAATTTCTAGGTACATGAATTGGTTTGATCAAATGTTTAATTTCATTCTTATACTGTATTCCGTTTTCTTTTATATATTTGCTTATATTTAAACAAAAACACATTCATCCTCAACTATATCTTTGATTCCATACGAATAATAATCTAAGTAGCTTATCATTTTACAACTCTAATTTTCTGTTATTTAGTCACCATTCTATCCCAATACCATAGATGTCCTGCACTACAGTATATATCTCATGCCCTGGATATTTACTGGATAGATAATATCATAGTGGCTTAATAAATAGTTAAATAATACATTAAAGATAAATAGTTAGAGATGTTCTTTGGTAGCTATAAAATGGATGAAATGTAGGGAATGTAGGTAGTAGTGGGAAAGGTCCTTGGTGTAGGTAAGCACTAATTGTTAAAATAGAGAAGAAGGGATCTGCCTCGTGTGGGCCAGTAAACCTTATGCAGATTTCGATTTTTCTTATGAACTTATTAGCACACGTTATAAGAGCAGCGAGTCTTTCAGTTTGCCGATATAATATGAATAAATAACTATAGCACCACAAATATTAAATATAATAGTCTTACTTCATGCTTTAAAGAAAAGTGCCTAGGAAATAGGAAAGATGAAAAATTGAAAATTCGAAGCAATTGGTCACCTATAGTGCTCATCATGTGCAGGCAATGTTATTGTGGAATAACGCATCTTAATCCCTTCTGCGCCGGTGACGTCATTTATATATTATTGCGGCTACTATTAATCGATTTTATTCAGCCTCTAAGGCTACCAACTATATCAATTAACCCTTTTAGCTACAACATATTCTTTCATAGCTGCTAAAATTGCTTAAATATAGGTAGAATAGAGTATACCAGACGTCGCTGGCACTAAAAGGGTTAACATGCAAGGAAAACTGCAAAGCACAGATTGTTGGAAGAATGGGAGATGGGAGAAATAGAGAGGGGTTGTTTTTCTGGTCCCCCTTCTTCCTCATGTTTAACCCCGTTAGTTTTCAGATTTTAAGACGTTCGGCGCTTTATTTTGGCCATTTTTAAGACCTTGCGTCCCATTTTGTTGTCAATATTAAGACTTCGTGTCATTTAGGTGTCGATTTTTTTCCTGGCGAGCGACAGCAAGCCTGTGATTTAAAAGGAACCGGCCTTCGGCCGGGAAATTTTTCTATTGACAAAAATTACAAATTTATCTTGAAGGAGGGTCTTGGGCCGGTGTTCTTATAAGCTTGATAGAAGTCTAGGTAGAAACTAACAAACTAGTACAAACAAATACGTGAATAATCAAATAAATACGCCCATCCCCCCTTATAATTTACGGCAGAAGATAAGCTCGAAACTTAATCAACATTAAGGTTTGTGGACCTACGCTGTAAGATGATAGCCGTTATCAAGGCTAATATATCGAAAACAGTTCAGTACACCACAACAAGGAAATATATTTATTCAGGTCACACATAGCTAAGGTGTTGTCTGCAAACTGTGAATACCGACCTGCCATATACGTGGCTTGAATACTGAATAGCTATATATCCACCTGGCAATAGTCTGTGAAAAAAAAATCTGGGCTTTAAATAAGCTCTCCCTGATCTATGTCCATATTGTTACATTATACTGTATGTGTGATACCCCTGACAGCAAATTATCATTTGCATGCTATGTAATCCGGCGCTTTGCTACAGTCATAGACTACAGTAGATCTGGACTGGGCACGAAAATGGAACTTTGCGGTAAGGGACCCAAAGTTGGAGAACGAACCCCCAAGTTCGAACCTCGAAATCGCGAAAATATCAAATTTTCGCGGTTTCGAGGTTAGAACTTGGGGGTTCGTTCTCCGATTTTGGGTCCCTTACTGCAAACTTCCATTTTCGTGCCCAGTCCATTTCTACTGTAGTCTATGCTACAGTATATGTTATTTATATATACTACACTTTCATATGT
The DNA here is from genome assembly GCA_032716605.1 of Paralithodes platypus. NCBI lineage: Eukaryota > Metazoa > Arthropoda > Malacostraca > Decapoda > Lithodidae > Paralithodes > Paralithodes platypus. Next base: position 13,738,864 of record CM064488.1, on the reverse strand, counting down.
AAGTAATTAGGTATGTAATTGTATTGCTCTACTTGTCTTACATTTCTACAGGAAACAGGAAATAAAGTTTGCCTTGTCTTCTGGTCCTGGAAGTTATACATTTATGTGTGTTTTATATATTGGTCTGTCAGCTTCCTTATAATATAAAAATGGTAAGAATCATGAAGATATTTCTAACAGTTTTTACTTCTATCTGAGCTGGTAACACTCTCTCTCTCTCTCTCTCTCTCTCTCTCTCTCTCTCTCTCTCTCTCTCTCTCTCTCTCTCTCTCTCTCTCTCTCTCTCTCTCTCTCTCTCTCTCTCTCTCTCTCTCTCTCTCTCTCTCTCTCTCTCTCTCTCTCTTTCTCTCTCTCTCTCTCTCTCTCTCTCTCTCTCACAGCCAGGAGACGGTGTATTTATCGGAAAACAGCAATATATTATAACAGTAATGGATATGTGTTGGTTAATATTCTATGATAAACCTATACACACTATATGCAACATATAACCAACCTAACTTTACATATCCTAACCAAACCTACTGAATTAAACCAAACTTATCACATTACTCCTACAGTAAGTGCATTGTGTCGTATGCCAGCTAACCTAACTTATCACATTACTCCTACAGTAAGTGCATTGTGCCGTATGCCAGCTAACCTAACTTATCACATTACTCCTACAGTAAGTGCATTGTGTCGTATGCCAGCTAACCTAACTTATCACATTACTCCTACAGTAAGTGCATTGTGTCGTATGCCAGCTAACCTAACTTATCACATTACTCCTACAGTAAGTGCATTGTGTCGTATGCCAGCTAACCTAACTTATCACATTACTCCTACAGTAAGTGCATTGTGTCGTATGCCAGCTAACCTAACTTATCACATTACTCCTACAGTAAGTGCATTGTGTCGTATGCCAGCTAACCTAACTTATCACATTACTCCTACAGTAAGTGCATTGTGTCGTATGCCAGCTAACCTAACTTATCACATTACTCCTACAGTAAGTGCATTGTGTCGTATGCCAGCTAACCTAACTTATCACATTACTCCTACAGTAAGTGCATTGTGTCGTATGCCAGCTAACCTAACTTATCACATTACTCCTACAGTAAGTGCATTGTGTCGTATGCCAGCTAACCTAACTTATCACATTACTCCTACAGTAAGTCCATTGTGTCGTATGCCAGCTAACCTAACTTACCACATTACTCCTACAGTAAGTCCATTGTGTCGTATGCCAGCTAACCTAACTTATCACATTACTCCTACAGTAAGTGCATTGTGTCGTATGCCAGCTAACCTAACTTATCACATTACTCCTACAGTAAGTGCATTGTGTCGTATGCCAGCTAACCTAACTTACCAATTACTCCTACAGTAAGTGCATTGTGTCGTATGCCAGCTAACCTAACTTATCACATTACTCCTACAGTAAGTGCATTGTGTCGTATGCCAGCTAACCTAACTTATCACATTACTCCTACAGTAAGTGCATTGTGTCGTATGCCAGCTAACCTAACTTATCACATTACTCCTACAGTAAGTGCATTGTGTCGTATGCCAGCTAACCTAACTTATCACATTACTCCTACAGTAAGTGCATTGTGTCGTATGCTTGCTTGTCTACACTCCCGCCCGCTCGCGAAGAAAAATAGATTTTCTAACAGTTACGACGATACACGTAACTAACCAAGTCTTTGAAGATATTAAATCGATTCTATTTCATATCACTGTCCCATCATCAGAATTGTCAAGCAAACACGAAGAGCGAGTCATTAATTCCCCTTGATGACACTCAGTCCAAAACAACACTACATTTGAAAACAATTTATGAATACAATTCACTATACATCAACTACAAAACTATGTAACCTATGTATTGAATAGAAAGTTCTACCCCAAAATAATTATGTTTAACTATATTTGCATACGGAAAAACATGTTTTTAATTTATTTTCACCATGTTAGGCAAAACAAAACAACAATTGTTATAATGGAAAAACTATGCATTGTCCATTTAAATAATGGGATTAAATGCATTCGAAGACTAAATTATAGCTATTTAATAATAGCTATTAATTATGGTATATATCAATAATATACACTGCAAAATACCCTATTAAATTTAAGCTTTGCAATCAAATTCTACTGTTAGCAACTAATTATTCTATCTATCTATCTATTGCCGGACGCCTTACTCCCCTTACGAGGGTGGCCATACACAGAATGCCCCCAAGCAGACCTATTCCCTGTGAGAGGGACAGCCCGAGCCAGTTTAGTGAAGGACTTACAGGATTGACCACTCAATTTGGGATCCGTCCGACTCCGAGGCCCTCTGTGTATCTTGTTAGCACTATTTTTCTACAGTGGTGTTCGGCTAATCCATCCACTAACCTGCCTTACCCTTAGGTAAGCAGTACGGATTTGTATCAGGTTTACTCCCCTAGACAGGTTGCAAACCAAGGCTGACGAGTCCCATCCACCCGGATTTGTATAAGGTTGTCTCCCCTAGATGAGTTGCCGACCAAGGCTAACGAGTCCCATCCACCCGTAATTATTGATGTTCAATATTATGTCACAGCTCCGGCCAACACAATGGTACGACCATAGACAAATTCTTTGCAGTGTTTAATGTAAGCTAAACTTATAATCTAAGATAATCGTGGTTCATTCCACATAAAGGCCTACATAATACATAAATATATGATATGTAACACAAGAACAGAGATACTGTTTAATATAGACAAGATTATTGTGCATTATATCTAGGAAACAAATAGAGTTGATTTATTCTTTTGAATCTTTACTAATTGAAAGACGTTAGCTTAATGTGTAACCGATTACATGATGGTTGTTTCCAAGGTCAGATATCAATTGCAATTAATAATGTTTCATTAAAGTAACTTGTAATTGCAGAATGTATAAGATAGACAAGAAATAAACAAAGCATAATTGCTTCTGTCTGCCACCCTATCAGCTGTAGCTATACAATATACTTTGCTTAAGCATATTAACAAATCATTCGAAAGTCAAAAATTTCTAAAATTTAAAGGTGCGTTTTTTACTTGAGCATATTAATCAGACCGAACCGAACCTTCGCTATCAGTATTTAAATCTGGTCTACAGTATAAACTAAATACTTAAACTGGCTCGACTACTCATTTTAGTACTTGATATAAATATAATATTCATCAAATCCTGTTTGAGAGGATCACTAATCCTGATTAAACCTTCTGTGCCTGACGGCCCAACTTATATAAAGAGGATTAACTTCACCAAGACTCATAATCCCTAACTTAACTTTAGCTTAGAGGATTTTTTACGACAGTAATAGGACCTGCTTTAATGGTACTGTACCAGGTGGGTATAATACGATCGTGTATATAAAACAAAACGCCACATAAAAAAGAAAGACGATTCTGATTAAGAACCACAATTATATATAAATTATAGACATTTAAAAGTAGAGAAGGAAAGACGAAAATAACTGCAATTAGAATTTTGAGAACAAAAATATATGATGCAAGATAAATTGCCATCTCTCCCACAGCCTCTCCCATGAAAATTAATATTCTTACAAAAAAGTATGTCACCTACTGTACATATTTCAAATCAAATGTCCTTGCTTAAAATAAAGTAGCTCATGTATAGTCACGAACAAATTATTCCTCCACCAGTTTTAGAGTTACTGCCTCTACTACCCCATGAAAGGATGGGTTTTCTAGCCAGGTACACAGATTATCACAAATTACTTCCCCGGATGGGATGTTACAAATGTCCACTAACTTCAGGTTACTATTTACTGCCAGGTGAACAGAGGCATAACGAGTAAGGAGACTACCAATCTATCTCACTATGAATCGAACCTGGGATTTGTCGATTCTTAATCGAACGAGCTACCATTGCCCTTCAGGTAAAGAGTAAAAGAAAAAATATAATAAACTCCTCGTTAAGAGGTTCATACACAATTGCTTCTATAACTAAAGTGTTAAAGATTAACACAATAATAAGTATAAACAAAACACTGAGAAAACTCATTATGGTCCTGTCATCAGGTAGAGGGACCACCTACCTGTGTCTCAATAATTAGTACAATCATGACCACAGAATGGCGCAGCATTACCACCTTAATACTAACTAATACCCTACATACACACTTTATATGTAATATTATTCAAAACGTTGGTCAGAAAAAACGTCAATAAGTAAATCTGAACGGTGTTCACCACACAAAACCTCCAATGCTAAACACCACATAGCTATACGTAACATGGGGAATTAATAACAATATTAACAAACATAAAAGGTATAAACAAATCAGTGTATGGAGCTTGGGAGTTGTCAATTCAGGATATTTCTATCTATCTATCTATATGCTCAGGCCCAATCCCCATTTTGGGGGTAGCCGACTCAAGACAGAGCAAGAACAGGGAACACACAAAAAGAACATAAAACAACGAATAAACACAGATAAAAAGCACCAACTCACACACATCCAGGTCACCCAGGAGAAGACCCAGAGACCAGGGTCACCAAGGTCGCTCCAGCACTCCCCCGGCCCCGACCACCCGGAGAGGTTCCGATCTCGGCAGGCAGACATGCAGCGGAGCCAAAGCCACACGCCCTCCCACCACACTTCCAGGCGCACCCTTCATATTAATCGTCTCCCCGGGCCAGGCGCCTGATGGACTATTATCTAGTCCAACTTGCGCCCGACCCCTTACTCCAAATGACCACGTGTTCACTCAACTATTCACAAGCATTCTCCATTCACTCCTGTCCACCACCACTTCCCCTGCCTGATCTATAGTCATTCCTCTATCATCCAAAGCTTTTCTTACACAGTCTCTCCATCTCAATGGGGGTCTTCCTGCCCTTCTATCTCCCCTTGTACCTGACTCACATATTCTCTTTGAAAGCCTTTCATCTCCCATTCGTTCAACATGACCATACCAGCTCAGCACCTTTCAGTCCACTCTTATCTGGCTGTTCAGGATATTTGATCGTACATTTTATTTTCTATGTGGATGAGTGAGACAAAAGGCAGAGCTGCCTATGACAAGTGCCTCCCCCAGGGTTGAAAGTAGGTAGGGACGAAAAAACATTATGTACAGCAACTGTCAAATGTTCGTGACCTCATCGATTTTCTTAATGAAAATATATCCATTTAGATTGATGTTCAGATCAAATCAGATATGTAATAATGAATACATATTATGTATTATCATTATATAGCTGATTTGATATGAACATCAATCTAAATGGATATATTTGCATACAGAAAATCGCAAGAGCTCACGGACATATGTTAGTAGCTGTACATACTAAAATATATATAGACGTGTATTATTATACTAAATGAAAATATATATTTTTGTTTGTTTTAATTTTGAATCGTGAAAAAATACCATATACAGGACCGGTGACGTCCTTTATATTATTTTCTAACCACTATTAGACTATTTTATTCAGCTTAGGGAGGACCTCTAACTGTTGAATTGCTACAGACTATCTCATTTAATTCTTTGAACTACAAAGGTCCTTACTAATCTTAAACAAATCGTCTATTAGTGTCCGGAATATGATGAAAAGGACGTCACTGGTACTGCATGGGTTAAGGTGGACAAGTTTACCATCAACCGGACTACACATTATTCAGCCTTGAATAGCTTACAAATGTATTAAGCATAAACACACAATTATGTACTAGCAAGAATACAATTAACTCATTTCATATTATCACCAACCCACCAATTAACTTACAAATATACCTAGTTAATGAAATCATAATTTTATTTTGTCATAGCTTATTTTACCCATTGGAAATGTTAATCAATGATATATAGGACTAGGCGTTTTACAACTGGCTAATATGAAAGTTTATTAAATTTGTGATTAAAATTAATACTTCATTCTCTTTACTCATCCAATAAAACCCCGCTCTCCCTCTCCTATACCTCCACCCATCAAATGAGGCCCCGAAGGTCAACCATCCGTCTTACTTAAGGACCATTAACATCATTGTAAATAAAGTATTTCTCTATAGTGTGTCCACTTGTGTGGTCACTTCTTTCCGTTATAGGGTCGTGCGCGTATTCCGACAAACTTAAGGGGAGAAGGGTATATTTTGGGTATTTATTTCTTCATGTATATATTTATTTACTTATTATTTTTCCGTTTCCTCCCAAAACTTCCATCAACATTTTGAAAATACCCCCAAGACCCCCCTTCGAGCTACATTTGTACATTGTTCGGTAGAAAAATGTGCCGGGCAAAAGCAGGTTCCTTCTAAATTACAGGCTCGCTATCGCTAGCAAGGAAAACAAATCTACACCTAAATAGCATAAAATGTCTCATTATCGCCAAACTAATGGGGTAAACAAGAGGGAGAAGGGGGTAATTGATATCGCTATCAATTAACTTAATCAACCCCTGAAATGTTAGCTGTTTAGGGGGCTTAGCGAGGAATGAATGAAGGACAGTTTTATTAGGTGTGGTAATACTGAATACTGTTCTAGTATTAACCAATCTCATATACTTCTGGCTGTCTCTAATTGAGGTTATGATTGTGTTAATTTATTTTATTTTTCTTGTATATATAATTCAAGTTAATTGCCTACTGACTTGAATGATTGAATTATGACAATATACTCAAATCATTATTGAAGAGTTAGGGTTTAGGGTAGGGAAATCATAGAAAGTAGATGGTAGGATATATTATAAACAAAGAATGCTGAAAGGAGTAATGACAGTAGGTTAGGTGGAAGATGTAATAATTATAAGTGAAGTTACCAACATACTGAAAATACCCCCCAACAAAATGTAAAATTACCAAACAATAACAAATGAGACTGACTTATCATGCCAATCAACATATTTCAGTAGACCAATTGTAAATAATATATGTAATTAACTTCAGTATTACTCTTAAAACTTCTTGATTATATTTGAAAAAAGGTCAACTACTTGAACGGCTGTTCCACAGAAATAATATTCTTTGAAGTTGTACGTACTGGGTGGAATCATATGGATGCATCTATAGAAACCAAAGATGTGGAGTTATCTGCAATTGAATCTAAACGAGAACCGATGCAGTTTTTCAATTTGGAAGTGACTCGGCAAAGATTGATAAAAACGGGTTCACTACAATCGTGTCAGCAAATTAACTTCATAATTGATTTTGTGCTCATTTGATAGAATATAAAACTAGTTATTAATTGAAGATGGGATATATAAGGGTGGCGAGCATGAGAGACGGAGGACACATACGTAAGGAATAATAGTAGCAAAGAAATGGGAACAACAAGCGAGCATTCCGAATGTTGTTTATGTAAGATATAATATACATATAAATATAGAACTATTATTATTGGAGGAAGTTGGAAGTGATGTGCTGTAATAATGATTGAGTAGCTCAATGATAAACATAACAAATACATGAAAATTAAGACCATAATTGCTTTACAAAAAAACAAATCGATAAATATATTGTGGTTCACTACTAGTAGCTTTGTGATTCCTTAAGGTCTTACCTTGGCAAATATAGACGTCTGTGGGTATCATAGCTACAGTAATATATTATATAAAGGTCATCTTTGAATGATTTATCACGACATATTCTATAAACCTTTGTCATTGCATGTTCTGCAGTCATTCAAAGCTCACTTTAGTCATATGGTAGTTTGATAGATATCAGAAACAATTGTCTTCGTATTGAAACTGTTAAGTGACAACACTGGGCATAGTTTTACACAAAGAAAACGTCTCGCCACCTTCATCCCTGTGATATTTCGAGGAGCGGTGAGAGTGAGTCACTTGTCACGTGCAACACTATTTAATATACCCTCCAGCCGTACTGACCGTGACCATCAGCCCTACTAGTCTTTTCAAACTGTCCCTACTAAAACACTTAATTATTTAAATGTTCACCCCGCAAGTAAGAGCTTCCGGAACTCAACTGTGTAATACAAACTTTTAGGAAAATATAGAGAAAGCAGACTGTTTACATTTAATATCCAGCCAAGTTCGTTGACACAGGTAATAATACACTACCTTACCTGGTTTGGACACATAACTAGACATTGGTACAGGCAGCTTTGCCTTTTGTCTCCTTCATACACATAGGACAAATAATAAGACTCGGCTTTATACGCGGTAATGTTGAGTGTGGCGGTATTAGTGGCGCATGATGGTGATAGTGGTGGTGGTGTATGGTGGTGGTGGTGTATGGTGGTGGTGGTGTATGGTTGTGGTGGTGTATGGTGATAGTGATGGTGGTGGTGATGTATGGTGGTGGTGGTGGTGGTGGTGTATGGTGGTGAGGTGTGATGGTGGTGGTGGTGTATGGTGGTGGTGGTGTATGGCGGTATTAGTGGCGCATGGTGGTGAGGTGTGATGGTGGTGATAGTGATGGTGGTGTATGGTGGTAGTGGTGGTGAGGTGTGATGGTGGTGAGGTGTGATGGTGGTGATAGTGATGGTGGTGGTGGTGGTAGTGTATGATGGTGAGGTGTGATGGTGGTCATATGTGGTGGTAGTGGTGGTGAGGTGTGATGGTGGTGATAGTGATGGTGGTAGTGGTGGTGAGGTGTGATGGTGGTGATAGTGATGGTGGTGATAGTGATGGTGGTAGTGGTGGTGTATGGTGGTGGTAGTGGTGGTCATGTGTGGTGGTGGTGTATGGTGTAGTGGTAGTGAGGTGTGATGGTGGTGATAGTGATGGTGGTCATGTGTGGTGGTGGTGTATGGTGTAGTGGTGCATGGTGAGGTGTGATGGTGGTGATAGTGATGGTGGTCATTAATATATGGGGTGGGAGACAACGTGGGTGGTAGACCTTATAGATGGTAGTTAAGCTGATAAGCGATCGGAAAGATAACCTTAATGGACACCTATTACGCCACCGGGCAATTAAACTGATTAATGAGATGAGAGCTTCAACAGGTTATTAAACCATTTCAGTACACAAGAATATTTAGGTTCTGGCTTCTGATGGTTCTGGTTCTGATGGTGTAATGGTTAGAGTGTTTAAAATATGTGTGTGGTAACCCAGGTTCGAATCCCGGTGGATCACATGTTTTCATTAATTTCATTGGGAAGGTGTTTGGCGCTGGAGTGAAATTAATAAATACACAGTAGATTCTAATAGAGATTTGTTATATCATGTTTTGTGTTCAACCTATAACATGTAGCCAATGAACTAGGCAGTGTTACAAACAATCTATAATCACTACAACCCATTTCAGATGAATCGTTTCTCCTGCTTAAGGGGAGATTTTTATTTTCAGTTTCCTCCCTAGACTTTCATCAAGCTTCAAAATATACCCCCAAGACCGCCCATCGTAATAAAAATAATACAGTGGATATAACATTATCTAAGAAAGACAACGTTTATGAAAAAATGGGCTTGATGGGGAAGAAAATGATGAAGGTAGTAAATGTATGGGTATGACAACAACGATTGAACAGTATTGGCATGCACTTAAATAACTCCATTCGAACATAAATTCAACTGAGAAGCAATAATGCCTACAGCTAGTGAACACAAATATAATACAAAATATATTCAGGTGTATAGCTTATACGATTATGTTCCTAACAAACTATAGATAAAATAAAACACACACACACACACATACACAAACACACACACACACACACACACACACACACACACACACACACACACACACACACACACACACATACACACACAAACAAACAAACAAACAAACATTCTTACTCCTGAAGAGAACTAAAGCCGGATCAAATCGAGATAAAACTCAACAGGACAGCTCAGTCCAGCTTATACTTGGTACCTGCCAGGGAGGTGTTAGTTATACCTGCTTGGTACAGTTACCCGCTTAAGTTATAAGCTCAGTTGACTCTCGGAGATTTAATTTATGGAAGCAAAAATAGTATAATTGAATTTAAAGTGTAGAATCTTATTTAACAGTTGCATAAAAAGGTGAAATAACCACCTAGGCTATGTGCCGGCGACGTTTTTTTTTTTTTTTTTTTTTACTCTTAGCTACATTTAGATGATTATGTGCAACTTAAGATTAAGTATCTGTGGTAGTAAATAGGGTTAAGAGAGAGTGTTTGAAGCCTATTGATTGCTGGAAGCCCTTTTCATACCTAATAAAATCTTGTAATAGTAGTCAGAATAAAGGTAAAAGGACGGCACCGGTACTGAAATGGTTTACTATCGCTTAACAAGGAACTCTACTAATTCAATATACTAATTTAACTTTCATAAATAAAATATCAGAGAGGAAAAGAACTTGTGCTGGTAACTGTACCTGCAGATCAAGTTGCGGTGGCTGACAGTTGTGTGAGAAATCGTCACATTCACGCACTTGAAGGTCTGGAGAACTCCAAAAGAGAAGAGGGGATTCTATTTTGTAAATGGGAAATACACTGGATGATTGGCTTCCCAAACACAATGAACAACTCAATAGAACAAAAGCAATTGTTTTATATTTGTAATTGTTTATTTATTTATAATTATTTGCTCTAGTATTTTAGTAATGCACTACTATATTTCAATGCATGACTTTCTCAACTTCATATATTATAAAACAGTGTTCTTACATTTTCGGATGTTAGTAACGGATTATATTGTGAGGTGAGTGTGTTTCAATAATGACCATAGTGTTTTGGTTGTGCACTAGACTGATATCATATTATTATTCCGTTAATCAATAAGCGTCAGAGTATAAGTTGTTTTAATGGACATGGAAATGTAATTGAAACACAAACTTTGCGATTGTAATGCATTTTCCTTAGTGCATGCAGTACGACAGATACTCCTCCATTTACCAAACGTATGCTTGATACTAGTGTCACCTTGATAATTATGATTCCTTAACCCACTTTGTAAAGGTGATGTCTTTTGCATCATAGCCGGCATCTATTAGACGATCTTATTCAGCTTAGAAAGGAAGTCTAACCATCAAAAGGCTACAGACTATCTAAATTAATCCTTTTAGCTACCGGTACCCTATATCTCTTCCAAGCTTTATAAAAACGTCTAAATTCAGCTGAAATATGATAAAATAGACATCTTTGGTACTGAAAGGGTTAAGAGGGCTATGTTTATCGCTGTGTGTAATATCAGTTCCATTGCATCATTGGTCTTACTTTGGTTTGTCAGTGTGGCGTAAATTCCTTCCCCAGCTCAGATGTGTATGGATGCCAAATTTCGCATTAGTGTTTCCACATAAACATCTTATGGACAAGAACAGGAATCGTAATAACCCATACCAATCATTAACCCAAGCCATGTGACAACGAAACAATGCTTGGCAAATAGATTGGTACTGAGGTAAAATCCTACATTATATAGGAGCCACTCGCCATTCATTAAACCCTTCTGTACCGGCGACGTCTTTTATATTTTAGTTTTGCTATATTTAGGTTTTGTACAGTTTATGAAGGATATGTGTTAGTAAAAAGGGTTGAGTGAGATAGTTTGAAACTTGTTAATTGCTTGAGGCTCTTTTTAAAATTAATACAATTGCCTAATAGTAGCCAGGTACAGAAGGGATTAATCGCTATTCATTCAAGCTACCTTATATAGTTTGTGAATAATTATTTTCACATCACAGACGTTGATCTACAAATCTGAATATATACAGTATACTGTTGTCCCGAGCAGGAGGTGTTTTATATATGGAATTAGGGTCAGTTTGCGCACAAACATTTTTGAACTCCTCACTCGATTCACCTTAACCACATTAAACTTATTTAAAGCCTAACATAATCTAACCAATGTTAAGCTTACCTACACATATACAATATAACCTAACCTAACTCTAGCCTAGCTTCACCTTAACTACCATTTGGACCAGTTTGTGAGCCAAACGACTTGAGGACGAAAAACCGGGATACATGAACATATATTTTAAAACTTATAGCAGCAAGTCAACATCGTCAACACAACTGTGACTGAAATGTCGCCACACAAGATTTACTGTTTAGTTTACATCCTCGGGTCCGTCACTGTAAATTATGGTCACATCTCTTTTACTGCCGGTGTTAAGGCAACGTTGCTGGGACGTGAAAGAAGGGGAACTCTTGCTCCGGAATATTTTACTGCACCCTGTGCTTGTGTTCAGCGTGTGTTTGCGCATGTATACTGTATGTATTACTGTATTATCTATGCATTTATATACCGATTATATAAGTGCATGCAGCACTATTGTATGGCTGCACCCCGACTCTTTGCATGATTATTTTCGTGAACGATGACCTTAATGAAAACTGCATATCTCCTTCAATAATACAGTATTATAAAATATTGTATTTCACATTAAACACAACCAAGGTATGCTTTGATACACAGTGAGATAGGTCCAGGAATACAGAGTTAATAGGACACAAAGGCTGATAAAATGCGAAAACAAAACTAATGAGTATTTTATACCAATTTTGAGAGTAATATTTACTTGCTCGGAATAATTAAGAAAACGTCATAATTCAAGGTTCGTGAAAGTTTATAAAACATGTTGATTGCCGTAAATGTCGTATGGGAAGTGTGGATAAGAGAAGCAAATCTATGGAAAACACTCGTATTAGTAACTACGAACCTTAAGTTATTAACCCCTTCAACACGATGACGCCCTTTTGCCTTTTATTCTGGCTATAGTTAGACGATCACATACAGTTTAAGAAGGACCTATGCTATGCAGGGTTTATTGCGATGGTATTTACCCCGTTGAGTCGTAGAGGTAGGTTATAAGCTAAACAAATAGCTTAATGATAACCAAAAGAAGATGGGAATTACGTCATCGTGCTGAAGGGGTTAACGTCTCTTGAAAAGTAATAATATCTATAAGGCAATTGTTCGACTACTACTGGTTGGACTTCGTAAGCTGTCAATTGTATAAAGTTAATGCAATGTGTAAATCTGTCTCTCTAGCGACTGCGTATATCTACACATTCATTTACCTGACTACCACTCAGGCTCGTACAGTGGCCACATTAATTTGTATCCATTTCGTGATGTTATGTATGGAAGGAAACATAGAATGATCGACTTACTAGAATAATTGGCTATGTATGTATGCATGTATGTATGTATGTATGTATGTATGTATGTATGTATGTATGTATAATACGTATGCATGTATGTACTGTATACACTAAGGTACATACCCCATTGCTGGGGATGGCTGACACGCGACAGAGCCCAAACAGAAACAACATTTAATGTTCCTATTCTCAGGGTCCGGGATCACTTACGCGTTCCCTCGCCCGCTTTTCGTCTAGTAGGATAATTATACAAGGGGAGGGGGATTCCTAACCCCCTGCCCCACAATTGGCTATAAAACTTTTAATTCTTCCTAAAATTTACTACTGCACAATTAGATACACTTTTGCTTCAATCATACTCATTCTCCTTCTATAAATATAATCACCCAGTATATACAATTCCTGTGGCCAACTGTACATGTTCAATCTTTGTTCTTTATTTGGGAAATTCAAGCTAAATATATGTCGATCTTTTAAGGGAAGATGGGCGTATTGATTTGCTTATAGTTTTATCTTTGTATTATTATTTTGTTTTATAGTTTTCTCCCTAGACCTCCATCAAGCTGTAATAAACACCCCTAGACCCTCCTTCAAGATAATTTTTTACATGTTACAAGCTCGCTATTGTTCGCCCGGAAAAAAAAATCGACACCTAAATGTCACGAAAGGTCTTATTATTGACAACAAAAATGGTGCGCAAAGTCTTAAAATCGACAAACTAATTGGCCGAACGTCTTAAAATCTAAAAAGAAAGGGGGTTAAACACGAAGGAAAAGGGGCGCCATAGAGAAAGGCCCATCCCCCCTCATAGTGACTATAAGATTGAGATAAGAACCGTTGGCCTCATATATATAGCTTGTTTATATATTAGTAAAATATGGTAAGTTTATTGTATTTATTTAGTTTGTGTTATTTATTATTTATATATTTATTATTAATATAATGTATTACTTTTGTTTTCTGTGCCCGCTACACATTAAAACACAGATCATGCTAGAGGATGCTAACCAAATTACCAAAGCTATTTATATATAGAGTAATGGGAACTACAGTCATGATTTTGACGAGACATAGCGGTCGGCAGGTAACTGACTGTGTAAATAGATAGTCCAGTAGATAAACATGCTTACACGCAGGTAGTTTGGCAGAGAGGAAAACAAGTTGTCAATTAAGCATATTCAAACACTTGTATACTATTATCGAGGCTGCCAAAAACGTCCTCACATTATAAAACTTATAATGGAATTAACATAATTGGTGTGGAGGTATTAATGTCCTAGGTTGAGTGTAGTGCACAAAAACAAGTGTAGTTTATTTATCCCAACAAGCAATCTAATAAACAAGTATAGTAAGGCAGGTGCAATTGTAACCTTGTATTATAATTTATCTCAAGGGATGCGTTGAAGATGTTAGACCAGACTTATGAAGACAAACTTTAACCCTTGTTTTGCTACGTGCATAAAATGCAGAGCTTGATATTTATTTTAATATGCTTCAAAAATTATATTAGTAGTGTTATTTGCTATATTTCGTTGAATATATCCTATTTATTGAATATGAAAAACAACATTGATCACACAAATATATAAAGTCATTATTTAATATTGGTAAAGGTGAGTGAAGCCTCCAAGGTCAAATGGTGTTTGAACAGATCATCGTGATCCGATATACGAACACATTAAAAGTTAACAAGTGTTGCATGGTGGGTAATAATGTGGTAGCCCTCTTGATAATAAATAACACTTTATTTTAGAGGCAATAGTGTGAAAGAGACTGTTCCAGAAATTTGGGTAAATTAGGAGGTCTAAAATACATTACATGAAACCAGTGAAGTTCATGGTTCTAATCGTTGTTCACTGATTATTCATAATGTATTTTCTATTGGATAAAAACTTCGCATTAACTGTATACTTTCTATTCCTTAAGTTGTTTCGCCAGATAATAGCAGGGACCCAGACCAAGCATTACAGTCATATTAGCCCTTTGCGGATCATGACTCATTTTTATAGTATATTCTGGCTATCATTAGACGATTTTATATAGCCTAGGATAAACTTGTGGGAGCTAAAAAATAGTATTTACCCCTTTAATGCCTAGATATCCTTCCTAAATTGCAAAAAATCATTACTAATAACTAAAATATAATGAACAAATGTGTCTTAGATCCTCAAGGAGTTAGTACAGACAAATGATGGAGTTATCCTGTCATCCGGGAGTTTTAAGTTTCCGCCCTCACCTACTAAACATAAACTATCACCATCTCGACAAGTCCCGTATTAACCCATTCAGTATCGGTGCCGTCCTTTTAACTTTATTCTGGCTAGTATTTGACGATTCTATTCAGCTTAAAAGGGGCCTCCATCAATTAACAGGTTTCGAACTATCCTGCTTAATCCTTTCAAATAACAAAGATTAAAGTAAACCTGCACACAATCGTCTAAATATAGCTAATAAATATAAAAAGACTTCACCGGTACAGAAGGTGTTAACCAATCTGGCGCCGATCTTTGTTAATGTTGCGTCGGAGTTTGGGAATAATGAAAGACTTTGAACTGAATTACGATACAAATTCCGTTTTTAATGAAGGTAAAAGAATACGTGTCTTAGATAAGTGGTGTTTATGAGTGACGTCACCACAATAAATATGTGAACTTAATGCGGTGTTTATAGTTTGGGTCATAATCAACATCCTCTCTGTTACCTGTCCTTTGATAGAGGACTAGTTTAACACTGCAAATCGTTAAAACCCCAAACTGTGTAATGCAAACTTAGATACTTCACATTGATTAATTGCATAGTAATATAAAAATAGTTACAGGCATTCTATGAGCACATGGCTACGAGAGCCACCTAATAAACTGAACATTTTGGTTTGAAGATGGGGAAAAATATAATGTATTGGCATCATAATCAGAACTTGACAAGGTTTGACTGCTTTAGCTGTACTGTAGTTCACCAATATATTTATTCTAACACAGTTAAATAAAATTGTATACAATAAGGTACTTCCACCTATCGTATGCTGTATATGCATATGCATGTATCGAATAATGATAATACAGAAAATTGGAGTGGTAATGTGTATGTGTGGGACAAAAAAGATGAAGGCTATGTTGGTGAGTGTGAGACACACTGAATAGTGTTAATAAATACCATTGGGAATTGTTTACTGTAATTGATAGGATCTACATAAAGAAAACATTTTGAGGTTAAGAGATACCTTTGATTACGCTTATCTCTTCACTACCATTACATTCAACATGGCTTAAAATAGGATACTCTAACAGGTCATCAGAGGTATTGGCGAGAATTTGCGATGTTGATGAGAGCATTAACGATGACCTACTTTCAAGATGGAAGCGGAAGAATTGCTAGTTTTGGGGGCTTTGATCCACGAACTGCCATTTCACAGTGGTATGTGCACGCAGGTTCGTGTGTGAGTATAATTATACATTAGCTATACAAGTGTATGTGTATTTGTCATCTATCATCTACAGTGCTTTACGCTAAATATTATTAAACTTCTCCCATTAGAAGCCCCTTTGCCATGATGCTAAAGGTTGAGGAGGTGAGAGGTCTCTTAAGAGTTGGAGAGAAATGAAGGAGGATAGAAAGAGAAAAGCAGAAGAGTAAAGGATGGAGGGCTATCATCTTTCCTATTGTTCAAAGAAGTGTTATATGTTGTTTTACCTAGTTAAATTTGGACTTCAGAGGCTATCAACCTTTTCGAATAATATACCCAGCGTCAGGAATATAAAGCCCATTTTCGAGAACACCAGTCCCTCGCTTTATTTATTTATGTACAGTATATAGTTCTTGTTTTGCCACAACTTAGCTTTCATTATACCTGTTGTGACTGAGGCAGTGATGGTGAAGATGGTGTTAATGGTGCTCAACTAAACCTACTGAACTTAACCTAACTTATCACATGGTTTCTAAACATAGTTGTATACAATTGAGCTGACTGTTCAATTCCCATTTACACAAAATACCTTTACAATTGATATTATATTGTACTCATGAAACCACCAATGTTTATAAACACACACACACACACACACACACACACACACACACACACACACACACACACACACACACACACACACACACACACACACACACACACACACACACACACACACACACACACACACACCCACACACACACACACACACACACACCACACACACACACACACACACACACACACACACACACACACACACACACACACACACACACACACACACACACACACACACACACACACACACACACACACACACCACACACACACACACACACACACACACACACACACACACACACACACACACACACACACACACACACACACCCACACACACACACACACACACACACACACACACACACACACACACACACACACACACACACACACACACACACACACACACACACACACACACACACACACACACACACACACACGAAGTAAACAATTCGTGTTTTCCCATAACCCACTGTACCTAAGGATGGAATGGGCGTTGTATCACATTTGGGCAACAATAAGTACAAGAAAAATTAAACATATAATAAAGATATCAAGAATTAAGTGAGTAAAAGGAAATGGGTAACTACTATCAACAATAGATATTATAATTCTTTAAAAGATTATATTTAAACTGTGTGTAAAAATATGTAGTTGTTATCGTAAAAGTGTCGGCAATTTACAGTGCACAGGACTTAACTAATACCTGCTGTATGATTTACCTGTCTTTGTTGCATGATAAATCTATTCTAGTCTTCCTGACATGGTTCAACACCTTGAGGATTTGTGGCAAATAAAAGGGTAAAGACTGTCTCAACTAAACCTCTAGCTTCCAAATACGCTTCCTAATCTGAATAATATCGTCTACTAATAGCCAAAGTTAATGGTGAAAATGCGTCATAATTCTCAAAGGGTTAACCGTTCATACCAGACACTTAACACAGTACATGTTCGGGCCACTCGTATCTTAACCCATTCAATATCGGTGCCGACATTTCCATTATATTCTGGTAACTAGTTCACGATTTTATACAGTTTAGGAAGGACGTCTATCAATAAAAACGCTACAGGCTATCTCAATTAATCCTTTTAGCTACCATATATCTTTCCTAAGCTGCATCCAATCCTCTTAATGTAGCTGAAATCCAATAGAAGAGACTCCTCGGTACTGCAAGTGTTAGTGAGGTAACGCCCCTGCCTCACTCTCACTTTCTCTACACTCTCACTACCATTATGTACAGTTGTTCTTAGTAAGGTAACGCCCCTGCCTCACTCTTACTTTCTCTACATTCTCACTACCATTATGTACAGTTGCTCTTAGTAAGGTAACGTCCCTGCCTCACTCTTACTTTCTCTACACTCTCACTACCATTATGTACAGTTGCTCTTAGTAAGGTAACGTCCCTGCCTCACTCTTACTTTCTCTACACTCTCACTACCATTATGTACAGTTGTTCTTAGTAAGGTAACGCCCCTGCCTCACTCTTACTTTCTCTACACTCTCACTACCATTATGTACAGTTGCTCTTAGTAAGGTAACGTCCCTGCCTCACTCTCACTTTCTCTACACACACACACACTCTCTCTCTCTTTATCTCTCTCTTACACACACACACTCAGACAGACAGACACACACACACACATCAACTGTATAAAGGTTCCTCTACCTACCCTGGCCTTTTCAAACCATTTCACGATCTTCTACCTTCTTCCTTTCTGTCCTTACTATTATTTGCTTCATAATAACTTTCACTGTCTCTCTCGGCTCGTCTTTCTTGTGTCTCGCTCCTACCTTCTTTCTCCCTGTATCACGACCCACGAACTATAGGCGGCAAAACTCCTGTAACCTCTTCTGCCTAACATCTCTAAACCCCTTTTATCCCCCATCACTCTAGGCCCTCACAACCACACCCTTCTCAGTCTGTCATCTGTTGCTAAAAAATATGCACGTTTTGTTCAAATAACATGTTCATGATAATCGTGGGTCACGGTGAGATAGGAGAGGTGACAGGACTTTTGCCACGGACTGTACGACAACCACCCTTGGCTCGGCTCTTTGACGGTCACAACCCTATGAAGATCCGCTGAGTGCCAGCCAATTTTGACGGTGTGCTTCTGCCAGTGCCAGATTTTGTTTTTGTTTTTTTTTGTTTTTTGGCTAAATCTATCAAGTTGGGAGAGAAAGGAAGGATAATGGTAAACAAACCGCTCCCCTTGTCTATTTTCGCCAGAAATCAGGTCCCCGATGGTCCCGAAAGTAGCTGAAAAGACACTATAGACTACAGAGACTTTTATGGTATCGGAATGTATGGGTAGGAGGGTGGTGGGAGGGTGGTTTTGGGGTTGGTGGGGGGAAGGTAGAAGCGTAATTGACTCATGTTACAAATATGAAGCCGATTGGTGAGGTAGTTTCGCCACCACGGATTTTCCTTTTTTTCCTTATCTTCGTATGGATACGCTGGAAGTGGGTGGTGGGAGGCGGATGGGGGTGTGGTTGGGGGAAGGCAGAAGGGTAAGGGACTTGTCACACACATATGGAACCGATTGGTGGAGTCGTTTCGCCGCCACAGATTTTCCTTTTTTTTCCCTTCTGACGGGACCGACTGTCAGCGAGTGGGTGGGAGGAGGGATTTGGGATTTTTGTGGCGAGTAGCCAAAAGAATAAGGTACATGTGGTAAAAATATGAAAGCCATAGGTGCAGTCGTTTCGCTGCTACGATTTTTTGTCTGCGAGGACGTGTATATATACGTCCCTGGCACTGGGCGTGACAACACCCTAAGGCGTATATATACGTCCCCTGGCACTCAGTGGGTTTAATAGCTGTGTTATAGATTATGATGGGAAACGTGTATGAGAGAGAGAGAGAGAGAGAGAGCGCGAAACATGTTATGTAAAAGCGTACAAGAAACAGATAAGCTTATGGGTGTATCTGTGTGTCCGAGTTTCTTGACAATTTTGTCTCTGTCTGAACACATCCACCTGGCACTGTAGCTGTTTGCGGTTTTTGTACCTCTGTAGTCGATATAATATAGTTTTCTGAAAGAGAGAGAGAGAGGGATAATGTGTGTGTGTGTGTGTGTGTGTGTGTGTGTGTGTGTGTGCAATGATAAATTATTTGTGTATTAAACTAGGCCTATGAATTATATATTTGTGTGTTCGTATACCTCATTTCCATCACAAGCATTCTCAACTTCTTTTTTTCAAACTACATCGATTTTTCTGTGTTGTTTATCCTGTGGTTAGTTTTTCATTACATTACTCTATCTATGCCTTCTATGACTAACAATTTGTCTAAACTATACCTAAATCAAGCTCAAGCTACCTCTTGAAGCCGCTAACAAGGCAAGCTGCCGTTCTACAAAGTGAGGACAGTGACTCCGAAGAAAAATAAAAATAAAAATAAAATAAAAAACAAGAAAAGAAGAAAAAGAAGAACACGAAGAAGAAGAAGACAGAGCCGCGGCGGTCTAGTGGAGAGCACGCTCAAGTGTGAATCTGCTTGACCTGGGTTCAATCCCAGCCAAGGCGGATATTTAGTGGGTGTGGTAGTACGCCCTAGTATAGTGTGTTTCACATGTTTGCACCCAGTCGGGGGACACCTTGACGACGTATGCAGACTAATAACACACATAAGGATGAACTGTATGCCCAGGATGGAGTACATCTCTCTCGACTAGGAGTATCGACCTTGGCCAGCTCACTCGACAAGATTGTTGCGGGGTTTCGTTAAAAAAACCAGGGTGTGTAAGTAAAATACTGTCTCCATATGGAGCAGGTACTTCATGTGACAAACCAGTGAGTAAAATAGAAATAATCAGTCAAGATAGTGCGGATATAGTGATGTGTAATAGTAGTATCGATAACACTACACATGTAACTGAT
This sequence comes from Paralithodes platypus, assembly GCA_032716605.1. Lineage (NCBI taxonomy): Eukaryota > Metazoa > Arthropoda > Malacostraca > Decapoda > Lithodidae > Paralithodes > Paralithodes platypus. The sequence continues at coordinate 13,717,924 of CM064488.1, read as the reverse complement.
AGTAAAGATGAGAATACTGATAGAGTAGAATTTCCGTCTAGAGCTAGTAGTTCAACAGGAAATAATAAGTTAGCTAAACACAATAGAAAATTAGTTGCAAATAAAAGTAATAGGTTGAGGGTATATTATACAAATTGTAGGAGTTTATGTAACAAAATGAACGAACTTAGAGCACTCGTTAGCACAGAAAATATAGACATAATAGCGCTAACTGAAACGTGGATTAATACAGAATCTAGGCATTTTTTAGCAGAATTTGATATTCCAGGATATAGTTGTTTAAATATGACCGAACAAGTAGGAGGGGCGGGGGTATAGCAGTGTTTGTCAGGAGTACATTAAAAAGCTGTATTAAATCAGGTATTAGACTAAATAATGATAATGAAAGTGTTTGGGTAGAGGTTAACGAAGGTAGTGAGACCATAGTTATTGGAGTTATATATAGACCGCCTAATATGAGTAGAAATGGCGGAAAATCGTTATGGGAGGAAATTAAAATAGCATCAAGGTTTAGCAATGTGTGCATTATGGGGGATTTTAATTTTCCGAACATTGATTGGCAGCACCAAATAGGCGACTCCGATTCAGTAGAGTTTATTGAGGTAGTACAAGATAGTTTTTTATTTCAATTCATGATACGCCGACTAGAGGTATTAATATTCTTGATTTAGTTTTCAGTAACAATGAACATATGATAAATAATGTAGAGATTGGTGACCACCTAGGAAATAGCGATCATAAATCTATTTATTTTAATATACAATGGACAGGGAATGCTAAAGAGAATACGACACTTATCCCAGATTTCAGAAAAGCCGATTATGGTGGGCTAAGAAGAGACTTAAGGGTGGACCCTATTGTTAAGCAATTAAGTCAGGATATGCCAGAGTTAAACTTGCCACCTACATATAACCAGTTTATTGCTTCACTCCACAATGCTCAAAATAAATATATCCCTAAAAGAAGATTTAGATCGACGCAGAACCACCAAAATGGATGACTAATAAGCTAATAGATCTTATAGGAAAAAAGAAAGGAATATATCGAAAAATAAAGAAAGGTGAAAATCATTTACATATATACTATCAGACTCTATCAAGACAGGTCAAAAAGGAAATCAGGAAAGCAAAATAAATTATGAAATAAGGATAGCCAGCGACTCAAAAAATAACCCTAAAGCTTTTTACCAACTATATAAATCTAAAGTTAGAGATGTAATAGGCCCCCTAAAAACTTCAATAGGAGAAATAACAGAAAATGATTTAGAAATGTGCAGTACATTAAATAGTCAGTTTCTTTCCGTTTTCACTAATGAAAATTTGGCACAGATTCCAGAAGTCAATATGGTATATAGTGATAGTATAGAAAATATGTTAAGTACAGTTAGTATAAGTAGAAATGATGTGCTTAAGGAAATTGACAGACTGAAACCTCAAAAATCGCCTGGTCCTGACGAGGTATATGCTAGAGTATTAAAAGAATGCAGAGATGAGTTAAGTAGTCCATTAGCATTTATATTTAACAAGTCATTAGAAACAGGTTTAGTTCCAGAAGCTTGGAAGCTTGCAAATGTAGTTCCGATCTTCAAAAAAAGGTGATAAATCGATAGCATCCAATTACCGTCCCATTAGTCTCACATCAATCATAGGAAAGTTGCTAGAGTCCATTATTGCTAGGAAAATTAGATGCCACTTAGTAAAATTTAACTTAATAAATTCTTCTCAGCATGGATTCACTCAGGGACGTTCTTGCCTTACTAATTTGCTTAGCTTTTTCTCAGAGGTATATGAAGCAGTAGATAGTGACAAGTCATATGATATTATATATTTAGATTTCAGTAAAGCTTTCGACAGAGTCCCTCAGGAGAGATTGATGAGAAAGGTTGAGGCACATGGAATAGGAGGGTCGTTGTTGGGATGGATTAGGTCATGGCTAATTGGTAGGAAACAGAGAGTCAGCATAAATGGTACCAAGTCAGAGTGGGGAGCAGTCAAAAGTGGTGTCCCCCAGGGATCGGTATTAGGTCCCCTGTTGTTTCTTATATACATAAATGATCTAGATTTAGGTATAACTAGTAGGATAAGTAAATTCGCAGACGATACTAAAATGGGGAGATCAATTGATTCAGATAGCGATATGGAGTGCCTCCAAAGGGATCTAGATACCTTACATGAATGGTCAGTAAATTGGCAGATGAAGTTTAACATTGACAAATGCAAGGTATTAAAGATAGGGAAGATGCAAACAAATGTTAAATATAAACTAGCTAATTTAGAATTAGAAAATTCAGACTGCAAGAAAGATCTAGGTGTGTTTGTTAGCAATGATTTGAAGCCTAGAAAACAGTGTATAAGCGTTCGTAATAAGGCAAACAGGATTCTCGGGTTCATCTCTAGGAGTGTGAGTAACAGAACTGCTGATGTTATCTTAAAACTTTACTTGTCATTAGTGAGACCCCATATGGATTATGCTGTCCAATTTTGGTGTCCTTATTACAGAATGGACATAGATTCATTGGAGAGAATTCAGCGTAGAATGACAAAAATGATCCATAATATTAGAAATTTTCCGTATGAAGAAAGGTTGAAGAAATTAGGTTTACATTCGTTAGAGAGACGCAGAGTTAGAGGGGATATGATAGAGGTGTTCAAGTGGGTTAGTGGGATTAACAAAGGGGACATGACAAATGTACTAAAGCTCAGTGATAGCGAAAGAACTCGTACCAATGGTTTCAAATTAGATAAATTTCGTTTCAGAAAAGATATAGGCAAATATTGGTTTGGTAACAGAGTTGTAGATGGGTGGAATAGGCTACCAAGTGATATAGTGGGATCAAGAACGATAGGGAGCTTTAAGAAAAAATTGGATAAGCATATGGACGAGAAGGGTTGGGTGTGAAGGGGGATCAGCCGGGTTGGGCCAATCAGCGCTCTGCAGACCCCCGTAATCCTGCGTTAATCTCTAACCGGTTTGGTAAGATGATCCTCAGGGTATTAGAGTGTTGAGCCTATAATTGGGCTTTGTAATTGGGGTTGTGTGGGACAGGGATCTGCCTTGCTTAGGCCAATCGGCTTTCTGCAGACTCCCATTTTCTTATGTTCTTATGTTCTTATAACAAAACCACTCCAACAGCTTCCTCCCTCTCCAACACTCCTTCTCCCCGCTCTACACTCTTAAAAACAAAATAGTTAAGTAGAAAGTAGCTACGAGGTGCCGTTGTAAAAGCTCATCCCTCAATACCTTCACCTGACATGATAGCCTGACCTGAAGAAAGAGCAGAACAATAAGAAAAGAAGAAAAAAACAGAAAAAAAACAAAAAAGTAAAAGAAAACGAAAAAAAAAAAAAAAGAAGAACAAGAAGAATGTGAGCTTGAATCTGACCCACGGTCAGTTATGTTCTTATAATGGTTATGGTTGAATTATGTGGGCGCATTTGCAAATTAACAGTTAATGAATATTGTTCTTAAATTATCTCTCTCTATCTGTGCTATTTGTATTTTACCATGAGTGTGTGTGATTTCAAACATAGTTTGTTTACAAGGACCAGCAGAGTGACTATAGTGGAAGAAATGTTAAACAGAAAATAGTCAGCGCTGCAAAGAGAAACATTATGCAATTCAGCCAATAATTAAATGGAAGGGTAGTATAACGAGAGATGTAGGGCAATGTAAACGACAAAATTAATATGAAGTAAGATCAATATTTTAGAGGGCAAAAAGGTAGGACTAGTGGAACCAAAGTCACATGCCAGTGAAATTTTAAGGGCCTAAATGTCCTAAAATATTTTAGTAACAGAGTTTGAAATGAGAGCTAGATTAGACTAGACCCCGCTACTTACATTGGTCCATTTAGATGCCTTACCGTTTATGACTACTCTTTGCTTTCTGTCGCTGAGCCAATTTTCTATCCATTTCAACACACCGTCTTGTATTCCATGCGCTTTTAGTTTTAGCAGTAAACGTTTGTGGGGAACTTTGTCAAAGGCCTTTTGAAAATCAAGGTATACAATACCTACAGCTTTACTCTCATCGTAGAGGTTGAGGATATCGTGGAAGAAGTCTAAGAGGTTTGTTAAACAGGAACGTTTTTTACGAAAGCCGTGTTGAGTATCTTTAAGTAAGTTATTTGCATCTAAGTAATTTACGAGTCTGTCTCTTATGACCGTTTCTAGCATATTACATACAATTGAGGTTAAGCTAATTGGACGATAGTTACTGGGTAGGGATTTGCTGCCTTTTTTGAATATCGGTGTTACGTTGGCTAGCTTCCACTGATCAGGCATAGTCTCAGACTGCAAGGATTCATTGAATAGCAATGTCAATGGTTTGGAGAGCTCATCCTTAGCTTCCTTTAGAACTCTAGGCGAGATTGTATCAGGTCCAGGCGTTTTATTTACCTTGAGTTTATCTAAACAATTCAATACTTCTCTCTCTGTAACGGTGATATTGCTTAGAACATCTGAATTATCAATCTGAATCGGCGATGGTGTAGGGATATCACTGAGGTCTTCTGTTGTAAAAACTGATGCAAAGAAGGTATTGAGGGCATTACTCATTTGTACTTCGTCTTTGGTGTATTCTCCATTTTCATCGACTAACGGTCCAACAGTTGAAGTAACTACTTTTTTCTTTCTGATATAACTATAGAATTCTTTCGGGTTTGTTTTACTTTGATTCGCAACATGTAACTCCAGGGTCTTTTTACTTTGCTTAATTAACTTTTTGGCTTTGCGTCGTAGCTCTACAAATTTCACCCGTTCTTCGTCATTTTGTGAGGATTTTAATCTATCATTAGCACATTTTTTAGCAAGCAGACAGTCTGAAATATCTTTATTCCACCATTTGGGCTTATCATTATGGTCTGGATGCCGTATTTTCGATGGTATGCAGTCTTGCACTGCCTTAAGGGAAGTGGTTGTGAAACACTCCCAAGATGTATTTATGTCGTTATTGTTAGTCAGAAAGCTCCAGTCAGTTTCTTTAAGCTTTGATTTAAGTTTATGAAAATTTGCTTTCTTGAAATTAGGGACTTTCTCAATGCTGTTATTTGATTTGTTATTAGCAAACTTTAAAGTGAAAGTTATCGTACGATGGTCGCTGTTGCTGAATTCATCACCAACATTCAAATTCTCTATTAATTCTTCTTTTGTTGCGAGTACAAGGTCAAGCACATTATTACCACGGGCCGGAGATTGTACAAATTGAAAAAGTGAACTCTCTTGCAAGTTAGCATAGAGGTCGTGTCCAGAGTGTGAAGTAAGAATATCGCCCCATTTAGTCACAGGTAAGTTGAAATCGCCAAGAATTACGGTATCTTGTATGTTAATTATTTCTGCAATTTGTTCATAAATTTCACTGTCAGTTTGCACTGATTGAGCTGGGGGTCTGTATAATAAAGCTAGTGTTATTTTAGTTCCTCGTTTATTATTTAATAGTACGTAAGATATGTCTATATTCGCAATTTGAGGTTTTGACATTAAGACGGGATTAAGACTTTCCTTTATAAAAAACAGAACTCCTCCTCCATTTCTATTGATCCGACTTTTCTCAAACATTGTATAACCAGGAAGCGTATATTCGGCTAAAGAGTCTCTGTCTTCCGTATTTAACCAAAATTCTGTAATGCCGATTATATCATAATGTTCTGTAAACACGATTTCCTCTAGATCTGAAAATTGATTGCGTATGCTACGAGCATTTACATAAAACACCTTAAGAGTATTAGAGTTGGATGTTACTGATTGTGCATTGTCTGAATTTTCAGTTCGTATTTGACTTACACTACCCTGCATGGATACCCCCAGTTGACCCCGTTTTTTGAACGAAAATCCTTGACTGCATCGTTCAGCAGACGACCAAGACATGCAGCTCCTACTTCATTGAGATGTACACCATCTCCTGAAACAAAGATTTATCATAGTAGAAATTATCCCACGTGTCGACAAAGCCGATGTCCTCCTCCCTGCAGAGTTTGGCTAGTCGGCGATTTGTACTGGTAGCTATGTTGTAGAATCGGTTTTCTACATCAATCCGGGAGAGGAGGAGAGGGAGGAAGATTGGTAGGACAGGAGTTTAGGAGGGAAGAAGCTGGAGCACAAAGAAGAAAGGAAAAGTAGATTAAGCTTTCCATCTACATGAGTGTGAGCGACAAATATAATACCTCATTTGTAAAAGAAGCGCTGGTCAATTGCTAACTACAGAGATATGGAGCTCACAGACGAAATAACATCAGGCAACTGGCCATTTTACTAGACTTATGGTGAGAGGAGAAGAATGTTTATATGATTTAATGATGTCTGGTTACATGGAATCACATGATATACAACCAAAGTATTGCAAAGCATTATTTATAGATCCGAACTAGACGGTGGAGATGGTATAGCACCCAATTCTTACTAGGGTAGATAAATTGACCTTCGATTCTGATCTGTGAGTTATGAGGTAAACACCACAGTCCACCCCTTCACCATATCTCCCCCTTGTTAAGGGGGTGTGATGATGGGGCGGCACAAAGTAAGGAACTTATGATAGTCTAGTTATCCTGAGTATGAGGAAGTTATGAAGTCGTGGACAAGGAAAAGGTCGCTAAATCATTGGGTTGTTTTGCCTCTTACTTCGCTAAAAACTAATCACATACTTACCTATCCAGTCCCTGTTTTGCATTTCCCTAAATAGCTTGCTAAGGTAATTATTAAATCAGAATGCCCATTTAATACCTCTGTCTGTACGAACAGTACATTAAGTAGCATTAGCTCTTCAATATACCGTCACATCATTCCTGCCAACTCTTTAACCCAAGAGTTACCAGTTTTTACTTTGTGTAATATACAGTAAACTCTTGAACACGCTTCCAAGCACTGTCTGCCATGACTAGTATAATTTAAATTACCAAAAAATAACAGACACTTTTACAGAAATGTATCTTGAATTTTCTTGACATTTCACACTCCTGCAGACAGAACACTACATGCACCCTTGCATTGTGTCACCTTCTTTCAAATAATTAAAGCCACAAATAATAGCTACCTGGTATATAAACGCTATAATGTGTATATAGTCTATGATTGCATTCAAGATCAGGTATGTGTAATGTGGCAGACCAGGTAGAGCGTATTTGGGCGTGCGTAGGCAGCTAGGGCTAACTAGGAGAGAAGGTGGGTAATTGGAGGAGGGTAGGCCAAACTAATTTCGGCATCTAAGATGAAAAGCTAATGAAGGAGCTCAGAGAGTTTATAGGTAGACCAAGACGCACGTATACAGGTTGTTGGCGAGAGGTAGAGGTAAGGCAATTAGGCTGGTCTGAGATGGTCCGTGCTAGTTATGGATGGTCATGATAATATCAGTGTTTGACTCTTTCGACAAACTACATATTTTATGTTTTAAAAGAGTCTTAAAATGATCGACTTATAGGTTATATAATTATACAGTGTAATTCAATTTCATTATCTGAACATTGACGGCAACAGCCAACCCTCTCTCAAAGTGTGCCAACCATTATTATCATTTATATTGTTATGTATTTGATTCTTTCATGTATGTTTGCTCCAGAGACCTCCATCAAACAGTAAACAAAAACAAGATCCCGCTTAGAGATAAATGTCTACATTTGCGGCACATATATTCCTGCCAATTAACAGCCTCGCAATCGTTCGCCAGGCAAACATCTACACCTAAATGGCACGAAAGGTTTAAATATTGACAAGGAAATGGAGTCTTAAAATCGTTGATGGGGCGAACGTCTTCAAATCTCCAAGCTAATGGAGCAAACCATGAGAGAGAAGAGGGTCCAGAAAAACATTATCTTCCCCTTAACAGTTTGTTTCAGAAGCGTGTCCCTCCTCCCACACAATACGGTTTCTCTCCCTTCCCTTCCTCCACCACCACCACCTCATTAATCACCTCTCTCTCTCTCTCTCTCTCTTGAGTTTCTCAACGTCCTTGATCAGATAAGGAGGCCAAAATTGCACGTCATATTCAAGATGAGACCTCACTATGTTTTTAAATAACGGTACAGTATTATAACGTTATCATTTGTATGTGTGTGAGAGAGAGAGAGAGAGAGAGAGAGAGAGAGAGAGAGAGAGAGAGAGAGAGAGAGAGAGAGAGAGAGGGGGGGGGGGGGGGAAAGGCCTCGGTATTAACAATTAGGGAGTCATTAAAGAAGCTGGTAGGAGGTGGTCTGTGTTGCCTAATATGGCCGATGTGAAGCCACCACACCGACATTACACTACACCCACCCTGCCTATTTTGTCCCTCACATACATTCACTCGCTCTAATGTATTCTATTTTGTTCTTATCTTTGACCTAATTCCCTCTTGATAGCGCAATGGTTAGTGCGTGGAATTTCGGTGTGAGTATCCTAGGTTCGAATCCTTGGAGTACCACATGTATTCATTAGTTTCATTGATTTTATTAATTAGGTTTATTTGTAAGTAAATAATATTGATATTATGAATTCCTGTCATTAATGGTCTTATTATAATATTGTAAATTATATGTTTATCACGACGAGCAAACCTGGTTGAATGCAAGGTGGAGAATGTCTGATCTACAATGCAACAACATGGCATAGAAGAAGACGAGACTATTGTATATCAGTAAATGTTTAGTTACTGATGCTGTGAAGCGATATATACAGATTAACTCGATTTAATTCCTGTAATAAGAGGGGATGGGTGTATTTATTTGCTCATTTATGTATATTTTCATTATGTTATTATATCCCTCCGTAGAACTTCATCAAGCTTAAAAAACACCTGCCCAAGAGCCTCCTTCAAGATAAATTCGTATATTTTTCGATAGAAAATTACAGGCTCGCCAGGAAAACACAAATCGTCCTTCTTCCTCATTTATAGCCCCATTAGTTTTCAGATATTAAGGGGTTCTGCCCATTAATTTGGCGACTCTTAAGACTTTTCGCCCCATTTCTTTGTCAATATTGACTTTTCGTGTCATTTAGGTGTATTTTTTTCTGGCGAGCGAAAGCGAGCCTGTAATTTAAGAGAAACCGGCCCTTCGCCGGGGCATTTATACATCGAAAAAAGTACAAATTTATTTTGAAAAAACGTCGGGGGGGGGGGGGGGTCAGCTTGATAGAGGCTTAGGGAGGAAAATAAAAAAATATATATAAAAATATACATAAACAAGGAAATAAGTACGCCTGTCCCATGATGACCTCCTTACCATAACCCTGTCGCTAGTTAACTACTCACCCACTGTTGTCATTCCCTCATTACCACTTAGATGACTATTGGTATTACCTAATTATTAAAACCATTATATCAATCTAGTATTATTGATTCCCTCCTCGCTCTGATTCTGTCCCTAGTCAATTTCTCCCCCACTGATTTCCTTCCCTCATTACCGTTGAGATGACTACTGGTATTACCTAATTATTTAGCTTTCTACCTGGCCACCCAGACTCTCGATCTTTTTCATTACTCGATCTCAATATCGTCATGATTATACGGCATAGTATTTTTGTTTCCTTCTACCAAATTGTTCTTTCAATATGATGAACATAATTCGGTTCACGCATAGTGTAAAAGGTAACTACTTATTGCTAAAACGTATTACCTCTACATTAATGTAAAGTTGCCCTAATAAGTTGTGTTCCTGTCCGTGATCTTCTACAGAGAAAAATAATGCACAGGATTTAATTACGACTATAGTTTCTTATGCAGTGGTTAATTTATGATAATAGTCAACAGATTATTTAGAGCAACCACACTCGCAATAGAATTGTTGTGGGCAACTGTACATAGGCTAATTCCTATTGTCGGTAATACATGATTCATCAATTTGAATTACAATACATGAATGATCTTGATCCAATCAATTGAATAATCCACAGTTATACTCCATTCAATCGACCCGTGCATCTGGCTCCTAACTAGTGTTTACATCGCGGCTCTTCATTGGCTATTATATCAGTACCCGAGCTCACTGGCCAAAATGAGCGGCAGAGCTGATAATTTCTTCCTATTACCTTTATTATTCCTTATTTATTCATTAAACTATATACGTATAAGTAATTTTAATGATTAATTAATAGAATATATTCTTGTCCGAATATAAAGAGCTATTAAATATCACATGAAACCCAATAATAACTTATATATCATAAAGTAAACACAAGCTAAACAATAAAATGGTAAACAGGAGAGTAAGCGAGAGACGAGACTGACTGAAGGGCTAACGCAGATTAGCCAATCACAGGCCACGATTTACTTACCGGTATCACCCATTTAAAGTAGGCAGGGACGGAATATCTTCCCTTGCTTTTGTTTACTTTATTATATCTACAATTGTATGTGTTCCATGTGGTATTTTATAGCTCTTAAGGTTCGAATATCACTGTAGAGTATCATATTATCGTATGAATGAAATATACTGTTCTTTATTATTCCATATATATTAATTAAACTAGATACATTTTAGTAATGATATTGATAATGTGATATCAGAACCTTAAGAGCTACAAAATACCACATGGAACACATACAATTGTAGATATAATAAAGTAAACACAAGCAAGGGAAGATATTCCGTCCCTGCCTACTTGTGGAATGGGCTTCCCCGAGACGTTATAGACTGCAGCACCGTTGATTCATTTAAATTCCGCCTAGACAAATATCTCGCATCAAACCCGCGACTGACTGCGTTTGTAAATGAATAACTTTATCCTCCCCTCAGTTACTAACCCATATGTCCCCTACTAACTTCCTAGTCCTGCCACGTTAGTGGCAGGGCAGTAGTTCCCTTTCCAATGTTCCCTTACCCACTCTAAACCACTGTTTGGACACTTGATCCTCAGTGTTTTGGAGGACAAGCAACCTAGAAGGGTCACTAGACCTGTTGTTGCTTGATTTCCTTTGTACTCCTTTGTACTCCCTTTAAATGGGTGATACCGGTAAGTAAATCATGGCCTGTGATTGGCTAACCTGCGTTAGCCCTTCAGTCAGTCTCCTCTCTCGCTTACTCTCCCGTTTATAATTTTATTGTTTTGGTTGTGTTTACTTTATGATATATAAGTTATTATTGGGTTCATGTGATATTTAATAGCTCTTTATATTCGGATAAGACTGTAATTAATTAATTAATCATTAAAATTACTGAAGCGTATATAGTTTAATGAATAAATAAGGAATATTAAAGATAATAAGACGACATTATCCGCTCTGTCACTAATTTTGGCCAGTGAGCAAGGGTAATGATACGATAGCCAATCATGAGCCTCGATGAAAACACCAGCTATGAGCCAGATGCACGGGACAGACAGACAGACAGACAGACAGACAGACAGACAGACAGACAGACAGACAGACAGACAGACAGACAGACAGACAGAGAGAGAGAGAGAGAGAGAGAGAGAGAGAGAGAGAGAGAGAGAGACAGAGAGACAGCCAGAGAGAGAGAGAGAGAATGAAAGCAGGAGCGAGAGCAAGAGAGAGAGAGAGAGAGAGATAGTGAGAGTGAGAATGAAAGTGGGAGAGAGAGAGAGAGAAAGAGAGAAGGAAATAATGAAGGAGAGACTTAGTCATTACAAAAGATTATAAAGGATTACATATCAAAGGAAGCAGCAATATATCTAGTGTTTCTCACTAGGGTGGAAAATGGGTACTTGTGGAAACAGACTTTCGAGAACAAGCGCAGTCAGTCGTAGGCTTGATTCGATATATAAATGTATGTGACCCTTTGGGAATTTAGACAGTGTGACAGCCTACGACATCGTTTGGCAGACTATTCCAGATGCAGTTAGAAAATACAAACAGTATATATCTGTAATTTAAAAAACCCGAAACAGAGCGACAATGCGACGGTCTTGGAGTTATCACAATACAATAACGGTTCCATAGGGATTGGGCCCATACGGATTATACGGAATTGGGCCCATACGGGATTGGGCCCACGGGATTGGAACCTAACCTAACCTAACCTAAGTGGGCCCAATCCCGTGGTCACCTACAATAACAACGATACATAAACATGACTACTAGGAACGCACCTTGAATATTTAACTCCTTCTGTACCGGCGACGTCTCCTTAACTTTATTCTGGCTACTATTTGGCGATTTCATGAAGTTAAAAAAAAACAAGCAATTATTGTATTATATGTTCGATTAATGTACATGAAATAAGCGATTCTGTCAAACTACTAACCCTGTATGGGTGTGTGTCCTTCATTACTCTCCTTCCTTCTCAATGTTCCTCTCCAAGAGTCTGTCCATCTCTTGATATACTGCCTCATCTGCATACGATATATATAAATATTAACCGATAAGTCAACAGTCGTGTCGAGTTCAACTCCACCTATGTTATTGACCGTCATAGAATAAATCAGTATATATTATTAGGTACAGTTGGTGTCAGGATGCTTTGGGTATATAGGGAATAATTGGGAAGGCTACGAAATGGTTAGGGCAGCATTATAGTACAAAATACTGAGAAGTACGGCACCACAATTATGCTCTAATTCAATGGACATCAGTGGAAAAATAGGTCAAAGGACGGAAATGGAAGGTCATGTCATTCATGGAACATTTATGGTTCAGTAACAGTAGTACACGAGGGAAGTGAGTGACGGGATGGAGTGAGTACACTGTAACAATGATCAATTGATCGTGACCAAAATGGCACACACAAACATTGCTCTAATTCTTTATGTGTTGCAATATGAATAGATAAACAGAAGAACACTGTTTATGTTGTTACAATTGAGTGTGCAAATGTATACAGTTGAATATACATGTTAAGGAAAGGACTTCAATTAACGATACATTTCATGTGTCAGTACAAAATTAAGGATACAGAAGTAATGTTAACAATAGGTGCCTGATCTATATGTGGCGGACTGTGGTCTGTATTACCTTTTAGCCTAAGTTGAATGATGAAGTATGTATAGGCATACATCCTTGCGTGAAATAACGTTGGGTGATATATATACGGTATATATATATATATATATATATATATATATATATATACAGTATGCTTCCTATAGGAAGAAGGTATCTTTATCCAATAATGTATTCAGGTCGTTCAACATTTGCAGTTGGGTATAACATCTTAAATTGCATTGGGTGAGGAGTAATACGACTTAGTATAATTTAAAAACACTATTGTACGTCAGCATTATTGAAAGTAATCGTTGCAGGCAATATAAATCCACCCTTATTGCTACATGTTAACTAAAATATACTGATGCCACACAAACCACATCACAACGATAAGCTGAAGAAAAGTTAAACATAACACTGTTATGTTTACTTGCAAATATATTACAGAAACTTGTTTATATATTGCTGAGCTGAGCATAATTATAGATCATATAGCGTATACAAGAAAACCTCCAAACACGTCGGAGCAGTTAACTTACAATCTTGGATATCATATCACAAGGTCGATATTATTCAAAAAATGTGAACCTTACCCTATGACTGTCTGAAGTAATTCGACATAAAGTTTATTTATTACTTAAAGTTAATTATAATGCATGCTTTTGTATCCCAGGTACAGAAAATCACTAAATATTTCATTTGACCTTTGTATATACTTTATATAAACAACTGGTGTTGACTAGTATGCATAGTACCCGTAAAACTCTGCGTTGTAATTGAGAAAAAGGATAGCAAATATTTATCACTCACTCATATTTATATTAATCAGCCATATGTAGATAAATGCATTTTATAGCCTATATTTGCTTTATCTTCAATAAATAATTATGTATTCGAATATATTCGTGATCTATTAATACTGCATTTTTTGCTTTATATATATATATACCGTATTATACAGCCCCATATTTGTTTTTCGTCATACTCTCCCTTTCATTGTAATATTCGAAAGATCTAGCAGATCTTTAACATTAAAATAATAGGTAGTTTTAGTTTTGTCATAGTATATACTTCAAAATATTCAAATTCTACTTCAACCTTTGTTATAACATAAAACTCTACTGGTCTCTCTTCTCTACCTTAACGCTCTTGATATAATTCAGGAATTCGGCAGCATTTTACCGGTTCACCATTCACGCAGACATTACACATAATCAAAACTCATAGATACAAAAAATATAAAACCATATATATATAAAAATATGAATAAAAAGATACTATTGCCTCCCCTAGGGCACGAATCAATCCTGAAGGGTAGTGATCTGAGCATGGATTACTTGCTCGAGGTCGGCAGTGCTCGCGGAGATAGAGATATCAGCACATCTGAGATCATTATCAGTGATGGTTATCTCCGTATCATTGTGGAGGCTGAGGTGCTTGTTGGCGCGGTGCTTCAAGGGGCAGAGAAGCCGGTATGGATGCTTTACATTGAAGAAATAATTATGTAATAGTCTTAAGGGATGTCAGGTATTTTCGCTCACAAGTCGGTTAACTTAAGGGGTTGTTTGTCCATTTATAAATGTTTCGTGCACATTTTCAAACAAATTATGCAAGGTTTGATTTGGTTAGGTATAAGACAGTGTCTCAATGAAAAGAGCCTATGGGTGGAGTTTGTAAGTATGAAAGCAAGATATCATCGAGAACAGAACTACAAAAACAGATGGATATTATTGTTGCATAGTAGTTTATATAATTTGTTGAAAAGACAGACGAAAAGTGTTGGAAGATTGTGAAAAGGGGAACGGGATGGAGAAGGATAATATGAATGAGGAACTTTTACAACATCGTTTACAGACTGTCGCATCGTATTATCGGTCAAATGTTAATATTTGCCTACACTTTGACTTCCGTTTACTTATACTCTCGTTGCATTTAGTTAGCTCAATGTTCAATTTGGTTCATTTAAACAGAAAATGTTATGGTCAATCTATTGGTGGGCGAACCGTATTGAGAGCGAATTGACCGTGTACAATGATCATCTGGCCGCTATCTCCGACACATCAACACCCTACTCGGTTATCTAACAGCCCGCCGCTCTTTATTTAGCCTCATTTCGAGCGTTTTTCTGGCAATTAGAAAGCCCGGCGATATATTATTTTGTCATTAGTTTCACTTAATTCGACGGCTTTGATTATGTAGATTACTGGCTGCCGTTGGAAAGCTTCTCTGTTCTTTTTAATCTTAATACGCCAGATAATAGCCTATATGCTGACTGCAAAAAACAAAAAAAAAGTGTACCGGTAACATTATGTGCGACGTGATTAGAAAATAAGGATAAATTGGTCTACCGCAAATGTATATGTAGAACATTATATAATATTCAGTAGTGTGTGTGTGTGTGTGTGTGTGTGTGTGTGCGAGAGAGAGAGAGAGAGAAAGAGAGAGTGTGTGTGTGTGTGTGTGTGTGTGTGTGTGTGTGTGTGTGTGTGTGTGTGTGTGTGTGCGCTTGTATGTGTGTGTGTGTGTGTTTTGGTAGAGGTTGTACGTGATATGTGTTAGATATGGATTCATCATTGGTATACAGTTAGTGCATTATCGCTATATTCCTGCCTTAGGGTAAGCGTATACTAGCTATGTTTGGTAGAGTTTGTACGTGATATGTGTAAGATATGGATACATCATTGGTATACAGTTATTGCATTATCGCTATATTCCTGCTAGTATGGAATACTAGTATGTAGCGTATACTAGTTATGTTTCCATAGTTTTATGTGAAATAGCAAGGATAATTCAGTGATCGGTATTTATGATACTGATGTTGGGTGTTGGGTGTTGGGAACTGAATTCATTAATTATATTATTCCTATAGGTTCAGGAACATTTCATAGCGAAATCTGACCTTAAAGATATGTGCCCTATTAATTGTTCTTTCCTTTCACTTAAACATTACGTTATTCAGTGTGCAGTTGGGCCCGAGAACATGATTTGATTGATATCCAGTATTCGATAAATGGATATAAAATCATGTATTTAACCTTTAACTGTCTTGGTGGTGTTATGGTTAGAGTGTTTAAAATCTGTAAGTGGTGTCCCAGATTCGAATCCCGGAAGGATCACATACTGTACTTTCATGAATTTCATTGGGAGGTGTTTGGTGTTAGGAGTGAAATTAATTAATTAGAATATTACCTTCTTTTGTTTGACTTCATCAGCTTATGCTTACGTATGGTAATTTTTTTTTTTTTATGTTGTTTTATTTAACTACTTTGACTTCTCATCGATTACGTGTTGTCCCATTTGATTTCTTATACACCACCACATATTATATACTTTCATCGTATTATTGTTCAAACCATTTTCTCTGTATTCATTCTACTGTACCTTTAGCTATACTCTCTATGTACTACATATTTTGTTTTCACTACCTCCTCCACTTCACTTAGCTTCTACAATTCTGTATATATCCCTAATCTCTTACTGTATATAATAAATATTCGTCATTTGTCATGGTGCCATCACACCTATAGTTCGTAATGCATCCTACAATATAATGTTCATATCGATTACAACCAATACCTTTTCCTAGTTTGGGCATTTCTGCTAAATCTTCACTTAAACATTCCTTACTCTAGATGAACAAATACTTAGCTGAATTGTAAGTACCCAATGGTTACTAATGCATACATAATTTTGCTTCAAGTACAAATAAACTCTCCACTTCTTTAGGTTGCTGAACTACTGATGATCCCCACATACTGTATATGGCAGCGTATGACGCTTGCTTGCTTTGACGTACAAGTTCGAATCCCGGGTGGATCGTATGCTTTCATTAATTTCATTGGGAGGTGTTTGGTGTTGGGAGTGAAATAAAATAAATTAGATTATATCTTATGTATCTGCAAAAACACACAGTGTGTTTATGTTTACCCGATATAGGTCTCTTAGCATATGTTCAACACACATTATAATATAAAACACTCTTAGGTAACCCTCCCTTATCGTGTTTCTCGTAAGAGTAACAGCTTGGTGGTACTGAAGCAGCTCAGTTTGGGTACACAACTCCTATAACTTTGATGATGGATAGGCATTGAACGTGCTTTACATTCTGACAATTGTAGCACTAAAGAGTCCAATTGTTGGTGCGGTGCGAGTCCTTATCATCGCCGATAAAGATACAATCGCCAAATACGAAGCCTCGCAACTTATGGGAAACGGTTGGTATGGTAATGTGAGGGAGCTGCCAATAATAACAGTGTAATTCAAAAGTAAAACCTTCAAACGCCATGATCTTAGGTTTCACAGCGTTGAGCTACAGTACTAGGATTTGGTGGCAACTGCGGTTTGGTTGAATGAGTTTTTATTTTTATTTTTTTCTATGTACCAAATAGAGCCAGACTTTAGCGAGTATCCTTACAAAATTAAAGATATATATATAAATTCAAGGTTTCGGTTGGTTGTAAAATGACTAATACTGGATCCTTGAAAGGAAGACCATTTTAGGAAGGATATGCGGAAATTATATGGGTAAAGGCTATCTCAATATACCTTCAATATTCCCTTCTTAATCTGAATAACATTGTCTAATAATAGCCAGAAAACCGTAATCGAATCTTGAAAGGGTTAAGATACATTCACTCTTCAGTCCATTTAATATCCCTGGTCCTATCACCACTTTCTTATTCTTTAGGCTAGCTCTTCATACCTCGAAAATGTTGGTGTTGACGTGAGTTTGGTAATTAGTAATGAACCAGAATTTTCCATTATTATTATCCATATACAGGTAGAGCATTTTCACTGATAGCTTGCGACCATTAATTGTGTTTGAGTTGCAATGCATCGATGTAAGTGGACCCATATCTGCTTAATTGTCTGCCAGGGCAAGGATCGGATAAAGGGGAGAGTCGATTCATTAATATACTACTCTATAAATTATCAATATATTTACTCTGTTCATTGTAAGAACATTTGTTGGGCATCTACAAATTCCTAATATTGATCGAATTACCTTTTGCATTTCGTTTTGCTTCATATGACAATTTTTCTAAAAAATAAGCTGCCACATTAATATTGCAAAAGCTTATATATACATATATATGTATATATACAGTATATATATATATATATATATATATATATATATATATATATATATATATATGTGTGTGTGTGTGATTTGTTTTGTTATTAAAACAATATGTATTATGTAATTAAGGAAAGGGTTAAGTCAATGTATCTCCGAACGGCGGCTTAGTACATAATTAATTATCATTGGTGTGTCTTTGGCTGTGTATGCAGTCTGTAAATTCCGGAACCATTTGTATTATTCTTTGATATACTCAATGTTTACCCAAATGTGTTTCAAGTATTTTTTGTACAACCATGTTTTTCAAATAGTGAAGCGTGCACAAATTCATGTTATATGCCTGAATCTAACAATTCATCTGCATGTGTGGTACTTTATGATAAACACATGTATAGTATTGAATTGTATATACTGTAGATCTATGTAGCTATGTAATGTACATTGTCGTGCTCCATTTAATGAATTCTGAAATATCTGCGTATATTCAGCTCAGTATACCATCGTTATCACATTCCTCCTCCTCCTCCTCGTCGTCTTACACATGTGCCCTCTACAAAATGCACGGTGATTATTCTACTTTGTGTGCCCGGGACGTTCTCATAATGGTTTAACTCGAAAAGGCAAAGCTACAGTATGTGAATTGTTAGAAGAATGAGTGGCATGTTCGGTAATAATGACAGTGTTTGTGAGTGTGAGTCTGAATACGACAACGATATTTGCCATAGACATTATATTCAATGATTATCTAATTGATTGTCTTACATGTCGATTTAGATACTTAACTTACACAATTTGTAATAGGTAGGCCTAAATGTATGGTCACTAGGCTTAAGGTTATGTTGAGGTGAGTCTCGGTGGCACAAAATATGACTCGCAATATTAGCAGTGGTAAATATAAATAATTACATTAACGTTGGCTGAGGTAGTAACTTAATTTCACATTGAGGATAACTAAACTACAACCAAAGTAAGTATTTTTTCTTGCATGGTGGGTGGCCTTTTTTAGTATAATAATAACAATCCTGAATATTATTTACCTCTTACATGGACTCAAAGTGTTGTGGATACAAACTACAAACTACCAAAAACAAATATATATGAATAAGGTACACACTGTAAGCAAGGATGAACAATGACCAATGGAGGGATTAGGATATTTTCTGATTGCACAGTGAGAAGAATTCGTGATTCGAGATGAAATATGTGACATTTGAGAGTCAGCGGTACGGACCTTGTACAGTCGGCCAAATAGGTTATGTCTCCGCTGTCATTACGTTTTGATCGCTGTGTGCTGTATTAATGTCTGTCAGATGTTGCATAGGGTGTGTAAAGGTAAGATCATGTTTGTATATCTCACTCGAAATGA
>CM064488.1:13566135-13696135 GCA_032716605.1 Paralithodes platypus | reverse complement strand
ATTGAATCATTTAGCGGCTGATTTTTCGATACTTAATGGAACAATATGAAAGTAATGTCTTCACCACATAAATACTAGGTTTATATAATTAACAACGTATTTCGCCACAAAATCTTAGTAATAGCTGATCAGTAATCAAGGTGAGGATATGACAATTGACCGTCTGCTGAACATAAACCGACTATAGTGAAGCCCATGTCGACCGTAATCCGTCCCTACCTATACCTCATTCTCACTCACATCAATGTTTATACAGTATTGTTTATATAATCAACTTACTATTATATTCCCAATGCATGCTTCCGTAATCCATACTGAGTTTGACTTTGCTTATGCTTAATAAATCTCCGTATATAATTGGCTTTAAGGGGGCCCACCTCGTTATATTTGTGTTCTCTCTCTCTCCCTCTTTCTCTGGCTTGTATCTATTCGGCCCCATTCAGTCTACTCTTTTAAGACGTTTATCCCCATCAAGGTATTGACTTTTTTCCTGGCGAGACATAGCAAGCCAGCATAATTGTTTTAAATATTTTTGACAGCTTGCTCAATTTGTAATTTTTTCGATATAAAAATGTCTCCGGCCAAACCAGATTTCTCCATACAATGCTCCAATGTCGCTCACCAGGAAGAAATCGACACATGGATAGGGATAAATGTCTTCAAACAGTAGATTGAATAGGGCCGAATGGATACAAGCCAGATAAGGAGATAAAACTAGCAGGTCACCCCCCTTAATAATTGTATCGTTCATTAACTAGATTGGTGAATGTTTTGGAGCAACAATCATGAGGATCATTTTAGCCAATTAATTTAAGACAAATCTGGTAGAATAATAAGGATACCTAAGGGGGGTGATCTGCTTTTTTTCTCTTTTTCTCTCTTTCTCTGACTTGTATCCATTCGGTCCCATTCAGCCAACCGTTTTAAGACGTTAATCACTATCAAGGTGTTGATATTTTCCTGGCGAGCGATAGAGAGCTAGCATTGTATGGAGAAATCCGGCATCGACGGAGACATTTTTCAATCGAAAAATTTACAAATTTAGTTTGCTGTCAATTATTTTTGTATTTAAATATGCTGGCTCGCTACTGCTCGCCAGGAAAAAATCGAAACCTGGATGGGGATAAATGTCTTAATTAAAACAATAGGCTGAATGGGGCCGAATGGATACAACCCAGAGAGAGGGAGAGTGAAAAAACCCAGGTGGGCCCCCTTAAGAGAAGATTACTATTGTCTACTACTATTACCGAATCCCCTCCTGTAATACTGAACAAATGCCAAAGGAAAAGCCTCAACAAATAATGATACACTAGGACGAAGAAAGAGGTGTAGAAAAATAAAACAAAAACACAATTGAACACCGTACTATACCCTGTTCCAAATAAGTAGGCCAACACTCTTGAACATTAACCTCTATAACTCACAAATGCCTAGAGTAATCGAGCTAATATTTCTACCAATTGGGAAGGGTCAGCC
Organism: Paralithodes platypus; assembly: GCA_032716605.1. Taxonomy (NCBI): domain Eukaryota; kingdom Metazoa; phylum Arthropoda; class Malacostraca; order Decapoda; family Lithodidae; genus Paralithodes; species Paralithodes platypus. The sequence continues at coordinate 13,694,659 of CM064488.1, read as the reverse complement.
AGGGAATAAGTGTAGAAATGTACATCCTATTTGTTCTAGCCCTTTTTGAGCTACAGAGGTTAGGGGTTGCGATTTCTGGATTATCTATTTGAAACAGGGCATAGTAATCCAGCTTATATTACTATAGCTTGCAGACCGAGACATTTGTGTTTGCATGTATTGGTGTCTATTTATTGGAATCAGTTCTTCGTTGATGGTTTTTTGAGCAAAGGGGATTTCAAGGATCGTCATCTGCAATACTATTAGGATATTAACAGTGTGGAGCTGATACCGCTGTTCTTCCCTTTGTAAACTGCTTGATTTTATTCAATTCATATTATTACCAACCCACCAACTAGCTTACAAATAAACATAATTATTTAAATCAATGAAACTAATGAATAATTGTGTTACTCCAAGGATTCGAACCTAGGACACACTCACCAAAATTCCGCCGGTATTCGTTCTCAGTGCGGCTTTGTGTGTTAAGATATCAAGGGTCAGCATACCAATGATCTCCCCACACAACTCCTCTCCATGTTATAGGTATACCAGTTTACAACACACACCTGGTTATACCTTGGTCGTTTGAGTCCGGGGTGCAGTTAACATATACTTTACAGTTTACACCATCCTTGCTGCTTATTTCAGAACCGCCACCACCGTTATGTTAGCGGCGTCCCACTGGTGTCCTACTGGTGAGACAAGTCACGATTTTCGTCGCCGACACCAATAAATTGTATGTCTCAACACCTCTCATGAAAAATCGTTTGACTCTCAAGGCCTCGCAAGGGCCCTCGCGGGTCGTCGCAAATGTTCGGACAGTTCAAAATTTTGGACGAGGACTCACGAGGATTGGTTACCCTCGCAAGCATCGTCGAGCATTGCCGAGGTATCTACGAGGGTTTCTGCGATCATCTGCGACATCGGCGAGACATCGCGGAGTTTTTTGCACGAAAAAAATCGTTGAAATTTTCCAAAACGTTGCACGACGGATCGCCGATGCTCTCGGATGTTCCGAGAACATCGACGATTATCGGCGATTTCCTCGTCGATTAGTCGTCGACGTGCGCACGTCGCCGAGAGTATACCCGCCAGGGGTATGCTCCGCACGAGGCATGCGAAGGGCCTTGCGACGTCGCGGAATGCTCAAGACACACCTGCAGGCCAAAGAGCACCTTCGGCGAGGTGGGTAAAAAAAAATTATTAGGCCTATAGTGAACCTGTCAACCCTTTTTTCTATGCACCTTCTCGTGGGGGGTTCCCTGTTTTTTTTCTCTTTCTCTCCTTTTCTCTCTTTCTCTGGTTTGTATCCATTCATGCAGCCCCATTCAGCCAACTGTTTTAAGACGTTTATTCCCATCCAAGTATCGATATCTTCCTGGCAAGCGATAGCGAACCAGCATTATATGGAGAAATCCGGCTTCGCCGGAGACATTTTTCTATCGAAAAATGTACAAATTTAGCTTGCTGTCAAAACAAAAATATATATATGTTGGCTCGCTACCGCTCACCATGAAAATATTGAAACCTGGATGGGGGTAAACGTCTTAAAACAGTAGGCTGAACGGGGCCGAACGGATACAAGGCAAAGAGAGAGGGAGAGAAATAGAAAACAAACAAAAAACGAGGAGAGAGGGAGAGAAAGGGAAAACAAAGAAAGGCGAGGTGGGCTAAATTTTTAAGCCGTAACGCAAACATTGAGCCCACCTCGCTGTTTTTTGTTTTCTCTTTGTCTCCCTCTCTCCTCATTTTTTGTTTTTCTATTTCTCTCCCTCTCTCTTTGCCTTGTATCCGTTCGGCCCCATTCAGCCAACTGTTTTAAGACATTTATCCCCATCCAGATGTCGATTTCTTCCTGGCGAGCGATAGCGAACCAGCATTATATGGATTATATGTGCCTTTTAATTATTGTGTTAATATTAATTATTATGTGCTGTACTGTCCCTGAAAACATAATAAGGGTCGTATTTGTCATTAATATGATAAATTTCACATGGAAAAAAAAATATATATATATATATCCCCGCCGCTGTAGGCTTACTCCCTCCCCTCCCCTCCCTGTCCCGGCCTCAACCCCGACCCTGTTACTGTGATGATGTTGATAAGCCTTGTGCTACACCCTATTGATAATGCAAACTATTGAACACACTTAAAAGTGTATGTTATTTGGTCTCTATATAATCTGTGAATCATTTCCGATATGATGGAATTAAAGATTTGTTTTCCACCAACTCATAATCAGCAAAACCGACACAAATGTCAATTAAAAACATGTTACAATATTTCCCTATCATTTTGTGTATACCTGTATACCGTGGGGGAAAAAAAAAATCTATCAAACGTAAATCTTCCGGTCTCCTCCGCAAGCTCAGCGCCTCCACAGCAAGACGGAGGGGAGGGTTGAAATATTGTGTTGACTATCTTATTTATTGTTTATCTATGTGCTGGAAGGATATTATATTTTTCAATTCCATCGCATTAGAAATGATTCAAAGGTTACAAAAATTCCAAATAAGACATAGTTATGTTAATGTATAAGGGAGTCGGGTAGATGCATTAGAGAGATAGATAGATAGAAAGAGAGAGTTGCAGAGGTGAAGTGAGCGATAAACACACATGAACTAGAACTATTATGAGACTGATTTAATTGGTTCTGAAAAGACAAAGGAGACATTTTTATTGACTCTCTTTTTCATGTTATTATTTGTGTGCTAGAAGGATAATAAGGTCCATAGGAACACGTACATCACATCGCTTTTGCGTAGATGCGGCATGTTGTGGTCGAGGTTAATGTAGAATGAGCTCTAGGGCCGTGTCAATGTCTTTATATACAACAAAAATTGTTTGGGGGGTTGTGGGTGGGTGGGGGCATGTTTACTTGACCCATTGTAACGAGATAGGGGATGGGTGTGGGGGCTATTTCCTTGACCGATTGTAACGTGATATGCTAATTCCACTCTGCAATTAGCACATTCACGTTACATTGGCTCAGGTGCGCACACCTCGCTGATCTTGTTCGGACACCTCGGCTACGTATCTGCGATGGCAACGCCGATGATCGACAAGGAATCGTTCATTCATCGCAAGAATTTATGCCTTTAAAAAATAATCTTATCACCTCGCCGAAGTAAACGCCGAACCATCGCTTGAATCACCGAAGACGTCGCAGAACATACGGCGAGTTTTCTTTCATCCTCGCATGATTTCGCAAGATATTTTTGAAAATGTGACATGCCTCGCAGATGTCTACGGCGAAACATCGCTCACTTCGCCGATAACGTCGCAGAAGGTCGGCGATTGCGTCGCCGACATCGGCGACATCTTCGCCGAGTATAATTTGTCATCTGCTTGAAACGTCAAAACGTGAACGTCACACGTATTCTTGCGAATTTGACAAAACGAAGTCATCGGCGACGAAAATCGTGAGTTGTCGCACCAGTGGGAAAGGGTCATTAAGAACCTGAACAAACTAACACTCCCGTGATTTGAGACCTGCATGAACTTAACTTAAGTGGGAGGGCGGGGGTTAGTTTGCTCCTAGACCTCCAGCAAGCTTAAAATTATACCCTCAAGGTCCCCCTTCGAGATAGATGTATAAATCTTTCGATAAATTACAGGATCGCTAACGCTCGCCAGGAGAAAATCGACATCTAAATTGCATCAAAAGTCTTAATATTGGCAACAAAAAAAGGGGAATTAATTTACAATCGCTAAAACTAATGGGGCAAACGTTTTAAAAATTTTGAAAAAGAATGAGGCTAAACATGAGGTAGAAGGGGGGCCCAAAAATAGACCATCTCTGACGTGGAACTGGTCACTTGAACTATCTGGTTTTGGAACTCGAGGGGACCTTCACTCAGTCTTAATCAGGGGCGATCCTGTGTGTTTATAGATTACGTGTTCTGCCTAGAGGAGTGGTGAGTGTGGTGTTTGGTGAACCGGCCAGTGATATGATCGTGTCTTATGGTGGCTGATTGTGATGTAGTTGTGATGATTGTTTTAAATAGTGGCTGAGGGAAAGGGGGTAACTACAGTATGTGAGACATCGTGCATTGCTGTTAGGAATAATGCTACCCACTATAACTTCAACATGATTTTCCTTTGTTCTACTTTTATTCTTACACGTGTTCAAGTTAATATAGTTGACTGTTTTATATCAACCAAATTGCAGGCTTACATTTCACCTCCACAAACCTTCTTATTAGCATACTTGCATAAATATGAAAACGGGGCTAATACAAAAACTGCAACTCGATTATCTTCAGGATCTAATAAACACTTATATGTTTAATTGTAATTATCATTAGTCGATTTTATGTAATTTAGATAAATTAAAGGGGTAAATACTAACACAAGTAAGTCTATAGCTTCCACAAGTTCACCCTTAGCTGAATGAAATCGTCTACTTATAGCCACAATATGCTGTCAACACGCATGGTGATCCTCAAAGGGTTACTAGATCGGTCATACTGATGCAGCTTATGGGGAGATGGGCCGTTTTTCTGGACCCCCTTCTTCCTCATGTTTAGCCCCATTAGTTCTCATGTTATAAGACATCCGACCCATTTGTTTGGCTATTTTAAAACCTTTTGCCTCATTTTTGTTATCAATATTAAGACTTTTTGTGACATTTAGGTGTCGATTTTGTCCTGGCGAGTGATAGCGAGCCTGACATTTAGGAGGAACCGGTCATTTGTTTTACCAAATGTTTTACAAATATATCTTGAAAGGGGATCCGGGGGTTGTTTTGTTAAGCTTGATAAAGGTCTAGGGAGGAAACTAGAAAAATAATGTAGGTTTCTGATGGCTAAAGAGTATGTTGGATTGGATTTGATGTTATTATAAATTAACTACAACAGTATTTTAGCTGGTAATTCTGCTAAATATCGATGTGTACGGCTCAAACTTACTTATAGCCTGAAACTCGCAAGTGGTCTATTGGAGGGCAGGTCGAATTTCTTATCATTAAAGACTACAGTAGATAGATCGATATCGCTAGATCAGGATTATCCAAAACTGTAGGACATTGTTGGTATGATAGTGCCGGAAGTTTGCAAATAACAGAAGAGTAATTCAATGGTAAACTCCTTAAGGGGAGATTTCCACTTGGGGGATGTTTTCTGGACTCCTTTCTCTCTCATGTTTAACCCCATTGCTTTTGAGATGGTAAGACATTCGTTAGTTTGGCGATTTTAAAACATTTTACCCAATTTCTGTCAATTTTAAGACTATTCATTAGGTGTATTTTTTTTCGTGGCAAGTGATAGCGAGCCTGTAATTTAGGAGGAACCGGCCTTCGGCCGGGAAATTTTCTACCAAAAGTTTCACAAATTTATATCGAACGGGGGTCATTGGGGTATTTTTTAAGCTTGATGGGGGTCTAAGAAGCAAAGTAAACATCTCTCCTTAATGGTAGGCATCGGAGTACGGTACTGTACTGTATATAATTATACAGTAGGTCATCATCAGTACCACTGTGAGAGTGGTGCTCTACGGTTCTTACTAAACATTACAAGCCACTATAACAACCTCTCTTTGTTCGTTAGCGAGCAAACAATAGAGCACCTTCGATATTAAATACCATCCGAACTCTCTTGTGTTTTCTTTTATTACAGTCATGATGTCTGCCAGAGACTAACCACAATCATCGTCGGAGCGTAATTGTTCTCATAATTCCTGTGGGTAACAAACACAAGATGCCAGACTAACACCCAGTGTGAGGTTACTAAAATACTGTCTTTGATGTGACCATAGTTGTATGTCTGTAACTTGATACTGGTTTAACAGATCCAACCCTTGTATTTACAGCCTACCGCCTCTGGCATCAACATTATTGGACTGTCCTGTGTACTCTCACCAATAAACTAGATCGAAGGTAGGTTATGTAAGGTAGTTTAATTTTTATGAAACTTATATTTTGAAGCTGCCAGACAACAATTGCCCGTAAATATTGACGGAAAAGTCGCTCATGTGACACTGCCTTAAGAAGGAGGTAGCTGCTTTTTCTCACTCATGTTTAGTCCCATTAGCTTTGAGATTTCACGACGTTCGTTTCATTAGTTTGGCGATTTAAAGACCTTTCATGCCATGTAGGTTCATATTTTTTTGAGTGATAGAGAGCCTGTAATTCAAGGAGGAACCGGCCTTGAAGTTTTTGTTTTAAAGCTTGGAGGTCTAGCGAGGTTACTATAAAATAAATAAATAAATATATATATAAACCAAAAGATAAACACTACCCTCTTAAGATGGTAACTCAACTCGTACTTCATTATTGACAATGGTGTAAGAAAATATTGTGCAGTCATCATGACGGAACTGATTACCTATTGGCACTCTGATTACGGTTATCTATTATAATGTATATGCATTCACGATCGTTGCACGACGAGTTTAGGGGGGGGGGGGGCCCCCCCCCTCTGGACTCCCTTCTCCTTCATGCTTAGCTCCATTACTTAAGAAAACAAAATTAAATTCACCCTATTAATTTGGCTATTTTAAGGCCTTCCGTGCCATCATGGTGTCAATCATATTTTGGCGAGCGCTAGCGAACCTGCAATATTTAAGAATCGGCCTTCGGCCAGGGCATTATTCTACCGAAAAATGCACAATTTTATCTCGCAAGGGGTCTTTAGACATTTGTCCCATTAGTTTGGCGATTTTAAGACCATTCATAGATTTTCAATAATTATCCATAAATATCTTCACTGTACAAGCTCCTAGTGTTCTCATCTCAACATTTGTTCCTTCAACCTCATGCATGTTATATTAATTTAAGGATAAATAATTAGCTTGCTCCCTAGATCTCCATCAAGCTTAAAACAAATACTACCAAGAATCCCCTTAGAGATATATTTGTATATCTTTCGGTAGAAAAAATGGCCCATTCCTTCTAAATTGCAAGCTCAGTATCGCACGCCAGGAAAAATACACATCTTAATGGCACGAAAATTCTCAAAATTAACAAACAAATGGAGCAAACGGTCGTGAAATCGACAGACTACTGTACTGGGGCGAACGTCTTATAATATCAAAACTAATCGGCCTAAACATGAGAGAGAAGGGGCATCTAGACAAACCAAAACCCTCCCCTTCAGAATCCAGTGCGGTGGCTTTCTTTTTCTTTTTTTCATGATCTCGCGCGATATTATCAGCGATGAAGATTATCGATAATGATCGGATAATTAAAATTCACTCACATCATGTCTAATTGAATTAAATTACTTGGCCGACCCTGTTATTGGTCGATCGTTTAGCCATTTACAGTCAGTGGTTTAGTCTGGTCCAGAGGCTTATTGGTCTTTACTACTTCACTACTCTTCCTTTGTGCTCCATATAGGTTACCATCTTTACTAAGGTTGAACAGGTTTATCTTCCTCCGTTTTCGTTTTCTTTTTAGGCCAAATTTGCGTGTGCTGCACCTTGTGGTATGCAGGTTTGATTATTAAATAGAACTGGGTGATCAAGACAGTGGAGATGTTAGTCTTTTGTATGGTCAAGAGGTTTGGACGTAACACTGATAAACGACTGTAATCATAAAAGAGCACATTATAAAATACAATTGACGAACACCCAATGAAATATTTACAAACACATAATTATAACAATGTAGTTAGACAAGGTATGTGTGTGTATATATATATATATATATATATATTGTTACGATCGGGTCTCGTATAAATCAGTGGCTCTTATACATTGGACTAGACTGGCATAAATGCAACAACGAAAACGCTAGATCCAACCCCTGATATATAATCCCGTCGAACAAAGAACACATAATACCCTCCAGAGTTATATCTGCGATAGCGGGGTATCTTAACTCTCAGTATCTATGTGCTTCTACTATAGGCTGATGTTCTCTGAAACAGCCTATTACCTATAACATATGGTTGCTTAGTTATGGTACACAAGGAAAAGATAGTTAACTTAATTAAATCACAAGAGTGATCTAATGCAAACAAGAAGAAGGTTTACTTAACGTTACGTTAATCAATAATATCGGTCACTCCTTTATGAAAGAAAGTGTTGTAAAGTCCTCAAGCACCGAACAAGGAATCTTCTGAATAATGTCGGATGCTACTAAGAAGAACGTATCGGAAATGGAACCACAAAATAGCAGGAGGCAGGACAATGCACGTGTAGGCTAAATACACAAAAAGGCTGGACCTATAATGTTATTGGACACAAGAATATTATAAGCGGTGCAACAGTAATAATGCTCGCCACGAAAAAGTAGTACTCCTATTAACAAAACCGGTCTATGCTGGTTGTGTCTCTCTACAGCAACCTAGACCTCAAAATGCTTGTGTAGAAATAATGGGTATGCATAAAAGAGTATATGATCTAATCCAGCTAATGTCTACCCGGGTTAATAAAGTCTAGCTGGGATTTGCAAAGGTACAGAATTCTGGTGGAGCAAGGCAGCTCCTAGCCTAGTGTGGACCTTGGGTCTGTGCGGCCTGATTACGTTAATATGAAGGGGTGCTCTCTTGAGGATTCTCGATCACAAGTATCGAGTATCCTCCTGGCGACCCTCAAAAGTAAAAGCAAATAGAGTTAGAACAGTGTTGGGTGGATTAGCCAAGCAGCCCTCACGCACTACACAGTCTAAACTCCAAGGTACACAGACAAAAGATCCACCCAGGTAACCCACAGAATCCGTAGTGTCGTGCAGCTCAAAAGTAGCCTACACACAGTGAAAACACCAACAGCAAGGTACCTGATCCCTAGTCTAGCATTATTTAACCCTGTAGAAACATTAGTGATTGATGGAGACAGTCCGAGCAATACAATCTCCCAAAAAGACAATGACTATCTTCAACCTTAGCCTAGTACATAAGAAATGTGAGATCCAGCATATAATACAGTCTGGCCACCAATTCAAGGTGTGGATGCAGGGAACCAGAGGGGGATTGATATTAATAAAAGGTGAGGAAGTAGTGGAAATGATAGAGGCAGCAGGAGAGAAAGATTCTAAGACAAGAGTGTGGAACAGTTCATGGGAGATGCTTAGAGTATGCTGTCTGGGAAGGATCTGACCAGGATATTTCCAGGGACCGCATGGGTGGAGTCCCAGTTCGCAGGAATGGCACGAGGGCGCGCGACAGTCGCCCAGTAAGCAGCTGCCTAGTAGGCCGTGTTAGGCAGGAGGCAACGAATCCCGCGAGGCCTATGTAAGGGGGCCGGCCACGCGCCACACTCACCACCAAGTCACACCACCTGGTCTCTCTCTCTCTCTCTCTCTCCCGCTCGCCTTCCCATCATTCAATTACTTAACACAATACTTTCAATTGACTAAATAAAATAGAAAGGATTGTGACAGACGAAAACAAAGAACAGTTCTGAACTGTCTGCAACACAAGCTTTCTCGAGAAGGAAAGTACACAATGATAGGTAGACTGTAGCTACATTCTCTGCCCTGGCGAGTCCTAGCGAGTAAGTCATGCGGTTCTGGGGGAAGCGGTGAGCGTCACACCCCACCCAAAATTTTTAAGAGGCTCCAACTATGAGATCTAAATCTGACACGCAGAACCCATACAAAATTCGCCACTCCTAGCCACCCAGCGACAATGAAATGTAAAGCACAGTTCTCTTCAAAATAACACATTATAAAAATAAACAACCCCTCCCAACACAATAGATTAAATTACATAGTTATGCTCATAAGAGCGAGCTTCACTAGCCCAGCCTTCTGAGAGGAGTACAACTCAGAATTTCTGCTATAACATACTTAAAAAAAAATTAACTATCAAAGAAAGAGTTTTTATAGGATTTTTATATGTTTAATATGTTTATGGAGGCTGCACTACAGGGGCAAGCCTAGTTTTTTCTTCTATACCAACACAGCAACTCCTACTTTACGACCCAATACGCTGGGCTACCCACGCGAGCTAACAAGCACCAGACGTAAACATACTAATCAAACCAAAGTAGGAGGCTACCCTTGTGATGATCTACCCTGGGTCTTTCCACCCTCGATAAGCAATCTGCAATCACATTCTCAGAACCGGCAATATGGCGTATGTCTAGGTTGTATTCCTGCAACATTAATGACCACCTGGTCAGCCTCATATTCCGGTTATGGAATTGATTCAGGAACTTGAGGGGGTGATGGTCGGTGTAGATCACCACAACTGGTCCATAGGCTGGAACATACACCTCAAAGTACCTGAGCGCTAGCACAATCGCCAGCAGTTCCTTCTCAACTACTGAATAGTTCTTCTGCGCCGAGTTGAACTTTTTTTAGAAGAAACTGACTGGGTGCTCCAGCCCATCTTCATCTGATTGCATCAGAACGGCACCAGCCCCCACACCACTGGCATCAGTTGCCAGCTGGAATGGTCGGCTAAAATCCGGGGCCCTGAGGATTGGGTGAGTACACAACAGGTGTTTTACTAGCAAAAAAGCCCTCTCACACTCAGGCGCCCACTTAAACTTTCTATCTTTGGCCAATAGGTCCGTCAGAGGAGCCAGCACAGTAGAATAGCCCTTTATAAAGCGGCGGTAGTAACCAATCATGCCCAAAAACCTCATGATCTGCTTCTTGGTGGACGGCCTGGGGAAGTGGTTAATAGCCAATATCTTGTTCTGTGGGGGGCACACCTGGCCCAAACCCACCATGAACCCCAGATACTGCACGGTAGCCCGCACAAAATCACACTTTCCCAGGTTGACCACCAAGTTTGCCTCGCTTAATTTCTTAAATAGGGATTCTACATGTTCACAGTGGCTCTTGAAATCGTCATCGTAGATAATGACGTCGTCCAGGTACACGGCACAGTTCGGAATGTCAGCCACTAACTCGTTCATCAAGCTTTGGAAGGTCGCTGGTGCGTTCTTTAGACCGTACGGCATGACATTACAACGATATGTAGCACCATCCACCACAAAACCACACACCTCTTTCGCCCGTTCAGACAAAGGCACCTGCCAGTAACCTTTTACCAGGTCCACCTTGGTCAAGAACTTGGCCCTGCCAATCTTGTCTACACAGTCATCGACCCGGGGAAGAGGATATGGGTTGGTGGGAGTCAAGCCGTTTAGCCTGCGGTAATCAACACAGAAGCGCACCTTGCCATCCGGCTTAGGTTGCAGCGTTACGGGAGATGTCCACTTTACCGCCCCCTTCTCGATCAGTCCCTGTTGCAACATATACTCCAACTCCGCCCGGAGGGCCGAAAGTTTAATAGGGGGCACCCTATAGGGCACTGATTTGAAGGGTGGGTGGTCTCCGACGTCAACGTCGTGCACCTCATGAGTAGTGAGGCCTGGGTGTTCCGCAAATACAGTAGGGTATAAACAGAATAGGCGCTCGACAGCCACACGTGTTGCAAAGCCTCATGAGCCACCTGTCTCGTGTTTCCCGTCCACTGATCTGTAGAAACATGATAATCCCAGTTGTCATCCACCTGCGCATGACTGTCCCGTTCTCCTTCTCCACCTTGACTGCTGAAAGTCATCACGGGGACAGTGAGAGGCTCAGGTGGGCGCCGCACATACTCCTTCATCAGGTTGACATGACATAACTGATTCCTCTTACGCCTGTCTGGAGTGGCCACCAGGTAATCTAAGTCCGAGAGCTTCTCTGCTACCCTATAAGGACCAGCGTACTTTGCAGATAAGGGGTGACCTACAAGAGGGAGTAGTATCAACACCTCCTGACCCACGTGAAACTCCCTGAGTTTCACCTTGTGGTCGTACCTGTCCTTCATGAGGGCCTGAGAGCCTACCAGATTGCGGCCAACCAACTCCAGACTACGCAACATTCGTTCTCTACTCTCAAGTTCGACAGCACCGTCACTACCACTACACTTTAGAACCTCCGGGTCTTCTAGCTGCAATTTGCGAATATCTGAGGGAGCTAGCCTGTCTAAGTGTTTGCGAAACAACTCATGCCCTCCCCCAACATCGAACTTTGCATCCCGTTGCTCTCTCCGTGTATACCGTTGCTGCCTCTGAGTCTCTTTAAGCCCTGCCTCTACACTCTCAGTGAAAGGTGGTGGTGCTTCTCCAGACTCTAATAACGGTGCTAATACTGAGTCCCCGAGAAGTGCTGCTGGTACTAGACTCTCCACCGTATCAGCTTTCAGCACCTTCTCGTGACCGTTCCTCCGCTTATTTGAAGACTGTTGGTTAGGCTGTGACTCCCTGGATGGGAGAGATCTGGTTACAACACACGCCATTGGTTGCACCTGACACTTCTCAACCCACTCCTGTTCCTCCCTACTCACGTCGGCCGGCTCCTCGGCAACGACTAAGGGTGAAACCTTAGAAGCAGGCACCGCAAAGTCATTGCCGAGGAGGTCGACGCCCCCAACAGGCAATTTCTCCACGATTCCCACATCCAGTTCGCGAGTCACACCGTCAACTTCAAGCTCCATTCTAACAAGCGGGTATGACCTAGTTGCATTAACTCCTGCACCACAACTACTCGCGCCGCGTTTATGGGTCTACCAGTGAAATTCTTCAAGAGTGTCTGAGAGGCACCGGTGTCACGCAAAAGCTGTACCCCGTGCTTCTTGCCCCCCCACTTCACGCAGCCATGCCCTCTATGGTCGCAAAAGGCATCGCGGACAGGGTTCGAGCCTTCCGGATCCTTCTTCACTGGCGGTGCTCCATCCTCTGATCTTATGCCTCCAGCAAACACAGAAGACTTCTGGAACACCCCAATGCTGCGAGCCAATGACACAGCCGCCGTGGGAGGTCTGCTCGGACAAGCTTTTGCCATGTGCCCCTCTTCGTGACAGTGATAACACTCAAATTTCCCCTTGGACTTATACTGAGGTGTAAAAGTCCCCTGACCCTTCTTAAACGGGGCGGTGCTAGGTTTGTGATCAGTCTTGGTGTCATTGCTTTTAAATTTATGTGTGTCCATATTCCGGGGAGGGGGAGGGTAACGTTCCTTAATGCCTACATCGTTTCTCTGTGCAGAGCCGCATCCCCGAATTAGTGACAACCGACGATCAGCCATCTCTGCTGCTTCTACGTGAGTTCTTGGGTTCTTCTCTTTAAGGTTTAAAGTCAAGTCGCCGCCCATACACTTATAAAACTGCTCTAGAACCATCAACTGTTTCATCTCATCAAACATAGTTGTCTTCTCTGATCTGAGCCAGTTTCCCATAGCGTCGGACAAGTCCCGGGCGTGCTCCAAGAAGGTACTGTCTCGCCCCTTAGTCACACCCCGGAACTTTAACCTATATGTCTCGGGTTGTAGCTCATATGCCCGCAGGACAGCCTCCTTGAGCTCCTCATAAACAACGCAGGACTCCAAAGGCAGTGCATCGTAAGCCTTGAGCCCCTTACCTACGAGTCTAGAGGACACAAGGGCCGCCCTCTTAACTTCAGGCCACTGATGCTCCCGTCACTTCTTCTCAAATCTATTGAAAAACTCTGTGACACCAGACTCGTCAAATACAGGGACCAGTTTGAGAAGGTGCGACAGAGACTGATCATGCGCACAGTTTCCAGTACCGAGTCGCTGTCCCGTCGTCTCAACACGAGACTTCTCTAAATCCATGTCGGCACAGTATCTTGTAGATTCTAGTTCAGTCCTAAGCTCAGCTTCCCTCGTCTGTTGCTGCATCCTAGCCAGCTCTTTTCTCTCTTATATCTTAGCTAGCTCATTTCTCTCTTCTATCTTAGCTAGCTCTTTTCTCTCTTCTATCTTAGCTAGCTCTTTCCTCTCTTCCATCTTAGCTATCTCGAGCTGAAAGAGCATCTCCGGGGTCAAACCTTGAGGAGGAGGAGATGCAATGATGTTAGAAATACCCGGTGATCCCCCCAGGGGCAAATCACCCTGCCAGTCACTACCCACCTGCGGAAGCGTGCTCAGGGTCGGTACTCCAATAGGAGGATTGGGAGTCGAGTGAAGGGGAGGCTCGGCCAAAGGGCTCTGAGCACTCACCCTACCTCGTACGCCAGTCACCCCACCCAGCACATACGTCATCAGGTCATTCTGGGTCATGCCACTAGTACATACATGACCGATAGCTGCGGCTAAGCACTGGAGACCGTACCGATTCATACCCACCAACCGGTCGGAAGTAACAGGCCTTTGTAAAAAATTCCTTGCATCCTCCTCACTGTTCACCAAGTTAACAACCTGCCCATGCTGCTGCTCCTCAGCTTCTACATCACGTACTGTGTCTTCATCCTGCACTGATCCGCTATAAGACATGATGCTCACTGAAGATTTTTCACTTTGATACACAAAAAAGAAGTACCCCAATATTCACAATCAAAAATTCTCGGAGACAGCTTGAGTGCTATATTACTTTGCTAAAAAAAAAAAATTCTTGCATGTCCTCAAAAAATATTCCACAAAATCAACAAATGTTCACTGCCTAAACTGTGAGAAAAATCTGCACAATAACCTGCAATTATATGTCAGTTCACCAAATCCTGAGCTAGGTCGCCATTTGTTACGATCGGGTCTCGTATAAATCAGTGGCTCTTATACATTGGACTAGACTGGCATAAATGCAACAACGAAAACGCTAGATCCAACCCCTGATATATAATCCCGTCGAACAAAGAACACATACCCTCCAGAGTTATATCTGCGATAGCGGGGTATCTTAACTCTCAGTATCTATGTGCTTCTACTATAGGCTGATGTTCTCTGAAACAGCCTATTACCTATAACATATGGTTGCTTAGTTATGGTACACAAGGAAAAGATAGTTAACTTAATTAAATCACAAGAGTGATCTAATGCAAACAAGAAGGTTTACTTAACGTTACGTTAATCAATAATATGTCACTCCTTTATGAAAGAAAGTGTTGTAAAGTCCTCAAGCACCAAACAAGGAATCTTCTGAATAATGTCGGATGCTACTAAGAAGAACGTATCGGAAATGGAACCACAAAATAGCAGGAGGCAGGACAATGCAAGTGTAGGCTAAATACACAAAGAGGCTGGACCTATAATGTTATTGGACACAAGAATATTATAAGCGGTGCAACAGTAATAATGCTCGCCACGAAAAAGTAGTACTCCTATTAACAAAACCGGTCTATGCTGGTTGTGTCTCTCTACAGCAACCTAGACCTCAAAATGCTTGTGTAGAAATAATGGGTATGCATAAAAGAGTATATGATCTAATCCAGCTAATGTCTACCCGGGTTAATAAAGTCTAGCTGGGATGTGCAAAGGTACAGAATTCTGGTGGAGCAAGGCAGCTCCTAGCCTAGTGTGGACCTTGGGTCTGTGCGGCCTGATTACGTTAATATGAAGGGGTGCTCTCTTGAGGATTCTCGATCACAAGTATCGAGTATCCTCCTGGCGACCCTCAAAAGTAAAAGCAAATAGAGTTAGAACAGTGTTGGGTGGATTAGCCAAGCAGCCCTCACGCACTACACAGTCTAAACTCCAAGGTACACAGACAAAAGATCCACCCAGGTAACCCACAGAATCCGTAGTGTCGTGCAGCTCAAAAGTAGCCTACACACAGTGAAAACACCAACAGCAAGGTACCTGATCCCTAGTCTAGCATTATTTAACCCTGTAGAAACATTAGTGATTGGTGGAGACAGTCCGAGCAATACAATCTCCCAAAAAGACAATGACTATCTTCAACCTTAGCCTAGTACATAAGAAATGTGAGATCCAGCATATAATACAGTCTGGCCACCAATTCAAGGTGTGGATGCAGGGAACCAGAGGGGGATTGATATTAATAAAAGGTGAGGAAGTAGTGGAAATGATAGAGGCAGCAGGAGAGAAAGATTCTAAGACAAGTGTGGAACAGTTCATGGGAGATGCTTAGAGTATGCTGTCTGGGAAGGATCTGACCAGGATATTTCCAGGGACCGCATGGGTGGAGTCCCAGTTCGCAGGAATGGCACGAGGGCGCGCGACAGTCGCCCAGTAAGCAGCTGCCTAGTAGGCCGTGTTAGGCAGGAGGCAACGAATCCCGCGAGGCCTATGTAAGGGGGCCGGCCACGCGCCACACTCACCACCAAGTCACACCACCTGGTCTCTCTCTCTCTCTCTCTCCGGCTCGCCTTCCCATCATTCAATTACTTAACACAATACTTTCAATTGACTAAATAAAATAGAAAGGATTGTGACAGACGAAAACAAAGAACAGTTCTGAACTGTCTGCAACACAAGCTTTCTCGAGAAGGATAGTACACAATGATAGGTAGACTGTAGCTACATTCTCTGCCCTGGCGAGTCCTAGCGAGTAAGCCATGCGGTTCTGGGGGAAGCGGTGAGCGTCACAATATATATATATATATATATATATATATATATATATATATAGAGAGAGAGAGAGAGAGATTGAGTCATGTACTAAATACAAAGACGAACATTGGCTGTTGGAATATCTCGGGGTGTGGGAAAGCAGTGAGTGGAAGTTGCCTGGGCTACTGTTTGCTGATGACACAGTTCCGATGAGTGATAATGACAGAGTTACAGGGTTTGGTAATTATATCTAGTACTGTATGGTGAAACACGGAAGCCGAAGGTCAATGTAGTAAAAAGGTAAGGTTATAGCCTTTAGCAGGAATAGAGTAACAAAATGGTAAGTGAGGTTGAATGACCCGGTGATGGATAATATCAGTTCATGTTTATTTGGGAAGTGTGATGAATACAAATGGGAAATTAACCCCTTTTGTACCGTTCACACCCGTATTGTTCTATGCAGGCTACTACTAAGCGACCATATTCAATTTAGGAAGGATCTCTAGCAATTATAAGGCTTCGAACTATCTCAATCAACCCCTTTAACTACTACAGATTCTTCCTAAGTTGCATAAAATCGTCTGCCTATAGCTAGAATAAGATATATCAGACGTCACTGGTACAGAAAAAGATAAAAGTTGATAATTATGCAAGAGAAGGTGCATCAGGGAGGAAGGTTGTAGGTACGCTGGAAGCAATGTACACGAATAGGGAGGTGAGCAAGGAAATAAAGATCACGACAATGACATATGGGAGCAAAGTCAAAGTACTTCTTTTCTGTTTGTATATGTGTATAAAGGAGAACAAAAGCAAAGCTGCCTGCAACAAGTGTTCCTTCCACAGTTGAAAGCTCGATAGTAGCTATTTTTAACGTGTTTTTTTTAGGGGGGGAGGGAGAAGTGTGGTGTGAATGTTTAGTGTAGTGAAATTAATAGGAGGAGGAGGACGTTGTTGGAACATACATCAAGAGTGTGAGGGATAGATGTGATATAACTATTAGTGGAGTCACATACAAAGATTAATAGACAAATGAGGACGTACGATAGCGATGTGGTGTGGATGTGCTATATATTATGAAATGGAACACCTTGAGGTAGTTTGGTCATGTGAAGCGTATGGAGAGTCATAGAATGACTAAATGAGTGTATGAAAGTGAGGTGAAAGTGCAGAGAGGGAGAGGCAGGCCGAGAATGATATGGTAGGATGGAGCTAAGAGTCACAGTAAATATACTGTATATATTGTTTAATATGTGAGTGAAGGAGAAAAAAGGCAAAGCTGCCTGTAACAAGTGTCTCCCCCAAAGTTGAAAGTGGCAGACATCTAAATTCAAGGTACAGTACGTTAGAGTAAGCATGTCTGGGCACACAGAACTTGAAGCAGTTTAAGTCATAGGATGAGGGAAAGACATATTAAAGGAGAGAGTTCCAAACTTATTTGTTGATTAGAAGAAAGACTTGGAAAATCGGTTCACTCGTGGGTTAGAGAGTTGGGCAGAGTATGGGTGGGAGTGAGTTGAAAGGCGGGTGCCCGCCACTCTCCGTAAGGGAGGAGGTATGTACATTGAGAAAGTTCTGAAGAGAGAGATGCAACATTGCGGTGTGTAGAGAGAGATTGTACGGAATTAGTAAGAGAAGGTGAGTTGCAGAGACAAAATACATTCGACTCTACACTTTCGAGAAGCACAGTATGGGTTGAACCTCACCACGCATGCAAACAATACTAGACACACGGGCTCACTGTTAGGATCAATATACTACTGTGGTGGATGTAGATATACTAGGTTACTGATAAATTTGGACCAGTTATTGTTGATTGTATCCATTATTTAATATATATGTATATATATATATATATATAATGTATATACTGTATATATATAATATATATATAATTATAATAATAATTACAATAATAAAACAAACTTTTATTGGTGATCGGTTTAGTAGATCAGATAAGAATTTAAAGTGAAGACAACGTATATGGTTGTGCTTAATTGCATGTTTGCTTGTCCACCTGTCGACCTACCTATGCATTAGTCTGCCTGACTATTTACACCATCATTTATCTGCATACCATTCTAGCTAGCACGAATTATATCTTCGTTTTATTGTATTAACAAAGTTCAGACTAATTTGATGCTGATATTTTAGGCTACTACAGAAGCCAAATTTTTTTTGGAGTAAACGGCCTTTGGCCGGGACATATTTCTAGAGAAAAATGTACAAATTTATTTATTGCTCGCCAGCACAAAATTGACACCTATGAATGGCACGAGAACACTTAATATCGACAAAAATATGGAGTGGAAGATCTTAAAATCGCGAAAATAATGGAACAAAAGTCTTGAAAACTCCAAGCTAATAGGGTTAAACATGAGGAAGAAGGGGGTCCAGTAAAAGCAACTCCCTCCCCCTTAAGTGACCGTAGCCCAAATCAAGGTCAGTGTGGGTGTGAGGTAAGAGTCGGACATAATGTGATTGATGGAGATAAATCCACTCTCTAAACATATACACTCATACATATAACATACTGGTACATCTCGAAGATAGTAATATGAATTGTATATAAACATTGAATGTGTTTATGCATTTCACTTATTCAATGATATGATTTACTTTATAATATATTGTGTTTTTTCGACCTACGAAGTTTTTAACTAGTTATAAATTATAGTTTTAATTTCCAAAATGTTGCTATGTTTATACCATTTGATTTCATAAAGTCATGTTTATGCTTATCATATTTCTCTCTCTCTCTCTCTCTCTCTCTCTCTCTCTCTCTCTCTCTCTCTCTCTCTCTCTCTCTCTCTCTCTCTCTCTCTATAGTATATATATATATATACTGTATATATATATACTTGCGAGCTTACTTTAACACACACTTCAACTGTGTGAAGTGTTAGACCTCTGTTTTGTCCAACACCTGCCACTAGTTCAGTTAATGGATACAGTCTACTATTGAAAGTAACACAGTGAAGAGGGGAGAGAGCTCCTTCACAACGCCTAAAATTACCTATTGTAAGCATCACCTTGCACACTACAAGGGTGTATTATGACCCAATCTTACATGTTAATTGGATAAGTTGTACTGTTCGATGTATACATGAATATCCTAGTCTCTAGCCCACTCGTAAATATTCGTGGACCCGCTTTATTTTTCTATATGCAATTATAACTATCTGGATTTATTTTTATATATAACTTGCTTTGCAATATATAATGTATATTGTTTTGTAGTTAATGTACAGAAAATTATATTCATATCACCGTTTCCGAGATATACTTCCATAATTTAGAATAGGTGAAGTCCAGGAATTTCTACTCACCCCATTCCCGCTTTCCTTTCATTCGTTTTCCCTCCCTCCTTCCTCCCCACCTCTCTTTACCCTTCTCCCTCCCTCCCAATCTAAACATAGTCCACAGCTCCCTCGACCTTCTCGATCATATATATATCTTGTATCACAGTATTTTATATGCACATGTCTTCTGACTTATAACTTACATAAACCTGTCTTTTGGTGATTCTGTTTTTTTCCCTTGTGATAAAACTGCAGAAAGTGTATACAAAAACATGAACAAAATATCCTTCTATACCATAAGATTGTATGACAGGCATTCCCTGTATTTTACATATTTAAGTATTAGTAGTGCATTTGCATCGAACATGATATGCCTGGCGTGCGTTGAAAATAGGCTTTATGTCGTATAGAAATATTTGTTCTCGTTGACTATTATTTGATTATTTTTTAGAAGTTTGGACATTTTAACCTTTATCTCTTTATGATGCACTTTAGTAATGATAACAGATGCTTAATACGTTTGTGAAATATAAGGGTCTGCTAGACAAAATATAAACTAATTCCAAAATATACACTATAGCCAATTGACTGATATTTTAAGCTGTAATATCAGTTTTTTTGGCCTACTTAATATAAAAAGTTGAAGAGAAATAATTGAAAAAACAAAAATCACTAATTACAATATTAATATACTAGCACAATAATTTAAATAAAAAACACACGTAACTTATTCCTGAAGATTAGGGGTTAAACCTTAACCGTTTAAACACAATAGGAAGACAATGCTTTTTAAAAAGTATAAACAGTACATTATATAATGTAGAGTTTGTTTTCAATATCTTCGTTCAAATTACGCTAAACCCTATTCACCTAAGCCAGATATTTGAGACGAACAGATTGTGATTGGCCAACACAAATTGTTTCTGTATTTTCTTGGAGCTTATTCCACTTCCATGAAACATGTACGGTAATAAGGGCACTAATAATAGGTGATTATACCCGATAGATCCATCATCACACAGATTGTTTTCCTCACCGTAGGTTTAAGGGGAGATTTCCAGTTGAGGGATTTTTTTCGGGACCCCTTTATCCTTCATGTTTAGCCCCATTGCTTCTTAGATATTGAGACGTTTGCCCCATTAGTTTGGCGACTTCAAGAACTTTCGCCCCATTTATGTTAATGTTAAGACCTTTCGTGCCATTTAGATGTCAACTTTTCATGGCGAGTGATAGCGAGCCTGTAATTTAAGAGGAATCAGCCTTCTACCGAAACATGTACAAATTTATCTTGAATGGGTGTCTAGGGGGTCAGTGGTTCGACTCCGTACGAAACATTTGGTTTGGACCAGACTGTACCGCTGGACCATGGAGTAGTATCATTGACTGTGAAACACCTCTATAATTCCTCTTAGCTCAATATACGACGCTCATCCATATACAGTACGATATAATGTATTGTATTTTACTAAGACACACAGATAATCCGAAGCTGAGTTTGACTTCTATACCTTCATAAAGTAAATAGGATTGAAGGTTATTGTTAATACAAGAATGATATTTACTATACGGTTATTAAGTGATATTGTGCAGAGATGCTTCTTTGCCCATTCCCAATCAGCAGTTTTCTTTAGATCGCTGTGAAGCCCCATATGTGGTTTTTTTCCACTCCCTTGACCTCCATCAAGCTTTATTTAGCACTCTCACGACCCACCTTCGAGATGAATTTGTATTTTTTTCGGTAGAAAAATGTCATAGTCGAACGTCCTCCTACATTATAGGCTCGCCATCGTTCGCCAAGAAAAAATCGACACCTTACTGCCACGAAACGTTTTTATATTGACAAAGATATTTGGCGAAAATTCTTAAAATCGGCAAACTATTGGGGTGAATGTCTTAAAATCTCAAAACTAATGGGCTACACATAAGAACATAAGAACATAAGAAAATGGGAGTCTGCAGAAAGCCGATTGGCCTAAGCAAGGCAGATCCCTGTCCCACACAACCCCAATTCATTACAAAGCCCAATTATAGGCTCCACACTCTAATACCCTGAGGATCATCTTACCAAAACGGTTAGAGATTAACGCAGGATTATGGAGGTCTGCAGAGCGCTGATTGGCCCAACCCGGCTGATCCCCCTTCACACCCAACCCTTCTCGTCCATATGCTTATCCAATTTTATCTTAAAGCTCCCTACAGTTTTAGATCCCACTATAGCACTTGGTATTCCATTCCACCCGTCTACAACTCTGTTACCAAACCAATACTTGCCTATATCTTTTCTGAAACGAAATTTATCTAATTTGAAACCATTGGTACGAGTTCTTTCGCTATCACTGAGCTTTAGTACATTTGCCATGTCCCCTTTGTTAATCCCACTAACCCACTTGAACACCTCTATCATATCCCCTCTAACTCTGCGTCTCTCTAACGAATGTAAACCTAATTTCTTCAACCTTTCTTCATACGAAAGATTTCTAATATTATGAATCATTTTTGTCATTCTACGCTGTACTCTCTCCAATGAATCTATGTCCATTCTGTAATAAGGACACCAAAATTGGACAGCATAATCCATATGGGGTCTCACTAATGACAAGTACATCAGCAGTTCTGTTACTCACACTCCTAGAGATGAACCCGAGAATCCTGTTTGCCTTATTACGAACGCTTATACACTGTTTTCTAGGCTTCAAATCATTGCTAACAAACACACCTAGATCTTTCTCGCAGTCTGAATTTTCTAATTCTAAATTAGCTAGTTTATATTTAACATTTGTTTGCATCTTCCCTATCTTTAATACCTTGCATTTGTCAATGTTAAACTTCATCTGCCAATTTACTGACCATTCATGTAAGGTATCTAGATCCCTTTGGAGGCACTCTATATCGCTATCTGAATCAATTGATCTCCCTATTTTAGTATCGTCTGCGAATTTACTTATCCTACTAGTTATACCTAAATCTAGGTCATTTATGTATATAAGAAACAACAGGGGACCTAATACCGATCCCTGGGGGACACCACTTTTGACTGCTCCCCATTCTGACTTGGTACCATTTATGCTGACTCTCTGCTTCCTACCAATTAGCCATGACCTAATCCATCCTAACAACGCCCCACCTATTCCATGTGCCTCAACCTTTCTCATCAATCTCTCATGAGGGACTCTGTCGAAAGCTTTACTGAAATCTAAATATATAATATCATATGACTTGTCATTATCTACTGCTTCATATACCTCTGAGAAAAAACTAAGCAAATTAGTAAGGCAAGACCGTCCCTGAGTGAATCCATGCTGAGAAGAATTGATTAGTTAAATGTTTCTAAGTGGTTTCTCATTTTCCTAGCAATAATTGACTCTAGTAGTTTTCCTATGATTGAAGTGAGACTAATGGGACGGTAATTGGATGCTATTGATTTATCACCTTTTTTGAAGATCGGAACTACATTTGCAAGCTTCCAAGCTTCTGGAACTATACCTGTTTCTAATGACTTGTTAAATAGAAATGTTAATGGATAACTTAACTCATCTCTGCATTCTTTTAATACTCTAGCATATACCTCATCGGGACCAGGCGATTTATGAGGTTTCAGTCTGTCAATTTCCTTAACCACATCATTTCTACTTATAGTAACCGTACTTAACCTATTTTCTATACTATCGCTGTATACCTTACGGACTTCTGGAAACTGTGCCAAATTTTCATTAGTGAAAACGGAAAGAAATTGACTATTTAATGTACTGCACATTTCTAAATCACTTTCTGTCAATTTTCCTATCGAAGTTTTAAGGGGACCAATTACATCTCTAACCTTGGATTTATATAGTTGGTAAAAAGCTTTAGGATTATTTTTTGAATCATTGGCAACCTTAATTTCATAATTTCTTTTTTCTTTACTAATATCCTTTTTTACCTGTCGTGATAGATTCTGATAGTAAGCAAGTAGGTGAATTTCGCCTTTTTTAATTTTTCTATATATTCCTCTCTTTTTTCCTAGAAGATCTAATAGTCTATTATTCATCCATTTGGGTTGGTTCTGTGTTGATCTAAATTTTCTTTTGGGGATATATTATTTTGCGCATTGAATACTGACTTGATAAAATTATCGTATGTATCTACCAAGTTTGACGTCTCCTCCTGACTTAAGATGACAGGTGCCTGAGAAAGGATACACTCATTTGGACACCTGGATCGACTTAATTTTTTGACCATAGGGTCCGCTAACAGGGCTTCTCTTAACCCACCATAATTGGCTTTTCTGAAGTCAGGTATTAATGTTGTATTCTCTCTGATATTACCTTTCCATTGTATATTAAAATACACAGAATTGTGATCACTATTTCCTAGGTGGTCCCCGATTTCTACACTATTTATCATATGTTCATTGTTACTGAAACTAAATCGAGAATATTATCACCTCTAGTCGGCGTATCTATGAATTGAGATAAAAAACTATCTTGTACTACCTCAATAAACTCCTTTGAATCAGAGTCGCCTATTTGTTGCTGCCAATCTATATTAGGGAAATTAAAATCCCCCATAATGCACACGTTGCTAAGCCTTGATGCTATTTTAATTTCCTCCCATAATGATGTTCCGTCATTTCTACTCATATTTGGCGGTCTATACATAACTCCAATAACTAAAGTCTCACTACCTTCGTTAACTTCTACCCCAAACACTTTCATTTTCATTATTTACTCTAATACCTGATTTAGTACAGCTTTTTAATGAACTCCTGACAAACACATGAGGAAGGTGGGGGTCCAGCAAAAACAATAACCTCCCCTTAAGTAGGCGGTGTGTAAGAAATTAGACTAACTAAGTATTGGCGTGTGAGGGGAACAGGTTCGTATGACGGCTGTTAGTGAGATGGAAGCTACGGTAAGTATGCTGGTATTTTGGTCACACGAGCCCATTGTCAGGCAATTATCGATGAACAATTATGTTCTCGTACTGTGTTGAGGCTCTTTCACAATAGTATGTTCTGGTACTGTGTTGAGGCTCTTTCACAATAGTATGTTCTGGTACTGTGTTGAGGATCTTTCACAATAGTGTGTTCTCGTACTGTGTTGAGGCTCTTTCACAATAGTATGTTCTGGTACTGTGTTGAGGATCTTTCACAATAGTATGTTCTGGTACTCTGTTGAGGCTCTTTCACAATAGTATGTTCTGGTACTGTGTTGAGGCTCTTTCACAATAGTATGTTCTGGTACTGTGTTGAGGATCTTTCACAATAGTATGTTCTCGTACTGTGTTGAGGCTCTTTCACAATAGTATGTTCTGGTACTGTGTTAAGGCTCTTTCACAATAGTATGTTCTGGTACTCTGTTGAGGCTCTTTCACAATAGTATGTTCTGGTACTGTGTTGAGGCTCTTTCACAATAGTATGTTCTCGTACTGTGTTGAGGCTCTTTCACAATAGTATGTTCTCGTACTGTATTGAGGCTCTTTCACAATAGTATGTTCTCGTACTGTGTTGAGGCTCTTTCACAATATTATGTTCTGGCACTGTGTTGAGGCTCTTTCACAATAGTATATTTTCGTACTGTGTTGAGGGTCTTTCACAATAGTATGTTCTGGTACTGTGTTGAGGCTCTTTCACAATAGTATGTTCTCGTACTGTGTTGAGGCTCTTTCACAATAGTATGTTCTCGTACTGTGTTGAGGCTCTTTCACAATAGTATGTTCTCGTACTGTGTTGAGGCTCTTTCACAATAGTATGTTCTGGCACTGTGTTGAGGGTCTTTCACAATAGTATGTTCTGGTACTGTGTTGAGGCTCTTTCACAATAGTATGTTCTCGTACTGTGTTGAGGCTCTTTCACAATAGTATGTTCTCGTACTGTGTTGAGGCTCTTTCTCAATAGTATGTTCTCGTACAGTGTTGAGGCTCTTTCACAATAGATTCAGAAACTTGACTCAAGGTAGATTATGTTAGAAGCTGAGTTTTTATACCACTTGAAATTTGAAACTGCCCATGGTTCAAG
Source organism: Paralithodes platypus (assembly GCA_032716605.1). Classification (NCBI taxonomy): domain Eukaryota; kingdom Metazoa; phylum Arthropoda; class Malacostraca; order Decapoda; family Lithodidae; genus Paralithodes; species Paralithodes platypus. The sequence continues at coordinate 13,669,194 of CM064488.1, read as the reverse complement.
ATAGGTAAGGAAGGTCAAATTGCGTTTGGTTGTTTACTGGTCGTTATAAATATATATATATATATATACCGGTATATATGTATACTAACAGGGTACCCGGCGTTGCACGGGTTTAAATTATACTACCATAATCACCATCATCAATGACTACTACCACAATCATCACAATACTACTACTACCATAATCACCGGCCTCGACCTCCCTGTGCCTCATTAAACGGCGACCACGATTTCGGCCGCTAAATGACCTCCGATTTTGGATCTGACCTCATCCGTAACCCCATTTTGGGGGGCTGCGAACAACTTTCGTCCCATACACCTTTTCGATCGGAGGCCTCCTTCTGCCCCAAACGGCAACTTTTTCCATTTTTGTTTTTCAATTTCGGCCTCGAAACGACCTCCGATCGTGGCCTCGCCCCCTTTATGACCTGACCCAGGTCAATTGACACCCACATGCAAAGTTTCAGCTCCCCGGGTCCAAAACTGCGGCCGCCTATTAAGAACACACAGACAAACAGACACAAACTGATTTAATAATATAGATTATATAGTACTAGCAGGGGTACCCGGCGTTGCCCGGGTTTAAATTCTACTACTATAATCACCATCATCAATCATTACTACCACAATCATCACAATACTACTACTACTACCATAATCACCGGCCTCGACCTCCCTGTGCCTCATTAAACGGCGACCTCGATTTCGGCCGCTAAATTACCTCCTATTTTGGATCTGACCTCATCCGTACCCCCATTTTGGGGGGCTGCGAACAACTTTCGTTCCATACACCTTTTCGATCGGAGGCCTCCTTCTGCCCCAAACGGCAATTTTTGTTCAATTGTTTTCATTTTGTTTTTCAATTTCGGCCTCGAAACGACCTCCGATCGTGGCCTCGCCCCCTCTATGACCTGACCCAGGTCAATTGACACCCACATGCAAAGTTTCAGCTCCCCAGGTCCAAAACTGCGGCCGCCTATTTAGAACAGACACACACACACACAGACAATCGAAAATATTATATAGAATTATAGATAAACAGTGCAGCAATCCCTATAGCTTCTCTTTATATAGGCTGGTCTTAAATGGTTCAAGATAAATAAGGAAGACCACAATACGTTTGATTGTTTACTTTTTGTTATGTCTAATATAGTGCAGCAAACCATATTGCTTCTTTTTACACAGCCACTTTGCAATACATCTTGTTATTAATTTAATGTGTTGTACATTGTGCTTCGCGATACATAACACAATCACATGCTCACAATAATTGTGTTTCGCGATACATAACACAATCACATGCTCACAATAATTAACACAATCACATGCTCACAATAATTCATCCTCATCTCACTATTTCTGAATATATGTGTGCTACCTAATTATGAGCTTACATATTTATTACGAATCAAATATTTGAAATTATTCTTATTATTCATTACTTATTGATATTTATAATTTACATAATTAGTTTATTGCTTCTGGTATCAATTATAGGTAATTATACTGATCGGTGAATTGCAAACCGAAACATATGAAGGAATAGGATGATATACGATACGAAGTCCAGTATTACAATCAAACTAATCAAAGAATCTCTCTGCACTGTACTATTGTGATCCTTTTTTTGGCTTCATGTTGGTTATCTTGCCACTATCCCGTCCACCATAACCATCACACCTCAGCACCTTCAACCTCTTATATATCGTATATATCTTATCGTAGTTGTTGTTGTTGTTTTTCCCCAAGCTGCCTGGCCGAACAGCCCCAAGGCCCCGAGCAAGGCCAAGGCTATAACCGAGCGCCCCCACAGAACCCTCCCTGCCGACCACAATAAAGCCTGGGTGACCGAAGCCACTCCATGGCGGGGAGCTGAGGAGGGCGCGGAAACGCCCGGGAAACCAAAGCCCCACCCAGGGCCCTGTGCCCCTCAGCAATTATGAAGAGAAAGTTGAAGGGCAAAGGAAAGATGTGACGCTTTGGCTTCCAATCTTGGTAGATTAGGAGGTCAATCCACGCAAAGAGACGCCGTCACTTGAATCTAGATCTAAAAATATATACACGTAAAAGGAACAGTCAGAGTAAGCTATGGGTATGGCAGAGATCGCTCAGTTCTCACTCTGATAGACCAGCCCATCACCACATGACTAGAACCCAATCCTCTCAGCATCAGCTAGGAAAGGCCCTAGAAAGCTGCCTTTGGCGGGGGGATAGCTCCCCTATTTCAACCCTTTTCGGGGTTGGGCACCCGCCCTCTTATCGTAGTTATGTACTTAACCTTTAACAGTCTTGATGGTGTAATGGTTAGAGTGTTTAAGATATGTGTGTGGTAACACAGGTTCGAATCCCGGGAGGTATTAGGTGTTGAGAGTGAAATAAATAAATACGATAATTACTGAAAACAGTATATTTCTAACTCCTTATCCCCATTTTCACCCTCACCTCCCACACACCTCCCCCCCACCCCCCCATCCCTTTACACACCATCCCATTAATCACTTACTCCCACCTACGCCTCCTCCACATCCACTGGTCCTCTCTCTCTCTCTCTCTCTCTCTCTCTCTCTCTCTCTCTCTCTCACTCTCTCTCTAGTGGTTGTCCCCTCACAGGATGGGGGGCGCTGCTCAATGAACTCGCCCCTCGGGGCAAAATAAATCAATCTCTCTCTCTCTCTCTCTCTCTCTCTCTCTCTAAGTTTATCATTTCAATTATCGAGATTGAATATAATAGTGGCTAACTGGCAAATACTTAAAAATACAAATCAACCCAAATCAATAATCCACTACCACAGCGGAGAAGACCAACATACACCTTAATCCATCATCACCACCATCACACTAAGCTTACGACTGTCTACTATCGCACTAATGGTTGGCAACTACTAGACGATTATATTTAGTTTAGGAAGGACATCTACCCCTTGAAAGGCTACAGACTATCTCAATTAGTCCTTTTACTGACCATTTTATCCTTCCTAAGCTTTATAAAATCGCCAAAATATAACTGAAATCAAATAACAAAACGTCAACGGTACTGAAAGGGTTTACATATTAGATATTTACATATTACACCCCTGTGTCTAGGTAGAGCGGAGTTATAAACCGCTCGTGCTGGTGGTCACCTGGACACTACACCTGTAATTACCAGACACAGGCGTACTACATAATACGGTACACTGTATTACCTGGACAGTGGGTCACCTGGACACTACACCTGTAATTACCAGACACTGGTGTACTACATTATACGGTACACTGTATTACCTGGACAGTGGATCACCTGGACACTACACCTGTAATTAACCCGACTCAGGTGTACTACATTATACACTATATTACCTGCACACTAATTGTCTGCTGGACTTGTGACTTAAGGTGAATTATTTTACCAACTTTACCTTAAATGACTACTGTAAACGTGGATGATAGTTCTTAGTATTTGCGGATCAACCACTTCTGTACCAGCGACGTCCTTTTCATTATAGTCGGGCAACTATTAGATGATTTTATTCAGGTTAGGAAGGATATCTACTCTTTAAAAGGCTACAGACTATCTTAATTAATCCCTTTAGCTACCATATATTCTTCCTAAGCTTCATAAAATCGTCTAAATGTATCTGAAACCAAACTAAAACAAACGTTACCACACCAGAAAGGGTTAATCCCAAGGATGACGACATAATAATGTATTTTTCCGAAAATATTTTGTTATTATGCCATTTAAGATAATATTAATACCGATTTGCTTAGTCATGTATTGTATTTAACCAGTTTATTCACCAATCATGCAGTCTACAATTACAATAAATAATACTGATTAATAGCCCCACATGCCATTACTTTTCCAATAGTCCAGTACACTACATAATTCGGTGTTGTAAACGCTGCCTCAGGACATTTATTAATTTTGTTCGCCAGTCAATCACAACTTTGGTTCTAAAGTATGTGTTCAGGTATGATCGACTTCGTATTGATTTCCAATTGTTCTTGATAGTTTGGAATACTTACATATAGTCACACAGTTGTGTCTATCTATACCTGCCTGTATTGAAGCTATCTCGCACTTTAGGCTGTATACTTCTAGTTATTCAACACACCTTTGTTTAGCCACTCTGGTGTATTCTGTGTATAGATAGTATATGGCTCGTACTGGTGGTGAGCCTACCTGTAATTACCTGTCTGTAATATTAGTGTTGGAGAGTTGTGACGTGTGGTGGACCATCACACCTCGGGGAGTTAGTTACCCACTGTAGTCAAGATAATATTCATGTTTGTGTTAATTGTAATTTATCATAAGCATACCGGTATGTACAGTCCATGGTAATTTACCTTTACTTTACTTCCTCAGAGTTAGTACTGTACATTTGGCCATTAATCACACAAAAATACAATGTCGCATATATATTTGTTTAATGAGAGAGAGAGAGAGAGAGAGAGAGAGAGAGAGAGAGAGAGAGAGAGAGAGAGAGAGAGAGAGAGAGAGAGAGAGAGAGAGAGAGAGAGAGAGAGAGAGAGAAAGAGAGAGAGAGAGGAAGAGGGAGAGGTAGGAGAGAAAACCAAGACCAGTCAACGAATACAAAAAATATAAAAATAATTTTAATATATAAATAAATATATATAAACCAAAACTCATGAACAAACATCTCTCCAGTATTACAGACCCAGTAGCCGACCCGTCTATTTTAACCTGTCATTGATAAAGTCTAATTGGTTATTGAGTGAGTAAGGCAGGGGGGTAGGAGAGCCAGGTGGGTCATTATCTTAATGACATACGTAGCCTACTCTTATCAGGACGATGCTCTTCTGTTAAGGGGAGCTTGTATTTATTAGTTATTATTTGTTCATGTACTTATTTATTTAGTATATACTATTTCTTATTTCCTCCATCCTCCATAGAGCTTTAGAAAATACTCCCATGACACACCCCCCCCCCCCCCCCCCCCCTCTCCTTTGGAGATAAATGTGTAAATTGTTCGGTAGAAAAAACGTCTAAGCCTAAGGCCGGGTCCTCTCAAATTAGAAGCTTGCTATCGCTCGCCAGAAAAAAATCGGCACCTATATGGCACAGAAGGTCATAAAATAAAAAAACTAATGGAGCAAAGGTTTTAAAATCGCTAAACTAAAGGACCGAACGTCTTAAAATGTCAAAACTAATGGGGCTAAACGTGAGGGAGAAGGGGGTCCAGATAAACCCTTTATGTCCCTCCCCCCTTAATGAGTACGGTAACTTACTCTTACCAAGACTATGTTCTGTAACTTACCATTGATCATAGTCTTGAGCATGTATCACTATCGTTTTCTTCATGTTCAACATACAGTATATATCTGCATGTCTGTACAGGTTTGTGTAATTTTTCTGCATTTATACATCTCACTCAAACGTTGTCTTCACATCATGTTCATGATATTGACCTATTTATCTTCATATTAAACACACTAATGACATGTTTAAACACACATTGCGCTAAAGTAATGACATAGTCACGGCTATATGGTAATAGTAATTGGAATTTAAAATACATTACGAATTTTATTGTTAGTATATGTGAGTGGTAAGGTAATTAAATGAGGAACAAGTTTCTCCAAAGGACAAACACCACAAGGGTTCGATCACTTTCCACAATAGCCCAGAGTTGTCCCACCTAACGTCCGAAGAACCCAAACGACTTAATTACTGATTCCACCGTCTTAATTGCTGAAGAGATTAAGGAGCGTTTAGACAGAGTGGCCGATTAGCTAAGCACTTTAAAGAGAACCACGTGAGAGACATACTATGCTGAGATGTGACCTTATTTGGCCGAGTTAATCTTGGGGTACTTATGTACATCGAGTTTACTTGAGGTCATTTCCGAGACGTCTCATCTACTGACACTTTCATGAGGAACTTATCAAAGGCCTTTTTGAAGCTGCCCACCGAAATGTTCTTCCTCTTATATCCGCTGGCAGAATGTTGAGCCTTCATGGACTACTGGGCGATAACTATAATGTAATCCCATATCCTACCTACGGATCTTGTCTTGCACATCATATTTGTGAACTGAACAATCGATTATTATTTCCCTCTTAACTATTATACAATGTCTTTGCTGACATTATTTTTCTTGTCCTACGTAATAATATGGTGTTCCTTCATATTTTTCATTTGCAAATATATTGACCAAATACAATATTTGAAATACAATACAATATTGTTTCTGTGCTGATGTCCCTGTTACTCCTTCCTCATAAGTTTGTTTCATATCTTCCTCCCCTGTAACCCTGAGCCATATAACTCCCCCTGCCAGCCCCTGCCTCTCACCCTAATGTTTATTCAGCCCGTGTGTGAGGCTGACAACTTACACTGTCACAGAAAACGTATGGTGGAGCAAGGTGTGTAGCTATGGTGTGGGCTGCTGGGTTAGGAAAGTAAGACAAGAAGGTGGGGGTGGGGAGCAGGTGAGATGGACGAGGGCAAAGTTGCTTCAGAAACTTTCTAAACGGTTTCCATCTCGGGAACCATTGCCGAATAACATATCCAAAATCCAATATAATCTGAGCCAGGGAACACCCTCAAAAATTAGATTAAAAATGGCGGACTAGCCATTTCATACGAAATACAATATATTATAATTTCGTTTGTAGGGAGACTTATGACGTGTTTCTTGATCTGTAAAGTGTTTTAAATAAATTTTTAATTTTTAATTTAATCTATATGACATTTCAAATTGTAGCAGGCGGCAATTATTACACTATGACGTCATGTAATGTAAATAAAACATGCTGTATGGAGTGTATGTGAGAACGGATATTGCTCAGGGCTGCCAATTTAGACATGTTATATCTAAAGCTAGATACGTTGGAACACGTCTAGATATAATTCTATAAACAAATAATTGGCAGCCCTGATATTACTACATCTTTATAAACTTATGCACAATTCTTTCATTCCTACTACCCGCTATTAAATCTGCGTACACATGAACCTAGAAGATGTCATGCGTTACGAACTGTGTGCATATCCTCCTGCATTGTTCGAATCACAAAGTATCTTGAGGAAACCCGATAGGTCTTAGCTAGCTCATGCAATAATAAAAAACACTGACACTTTACACATGGAAGAAGTTCAGGAAATTCAGTGTACAGACCAGTACGTATTGGATGATAGACCTCTACTACACCGTGTTTCCTGGCGTAAAGATGAAACATATGACAGCATCGCCAACTCATATGCCAATTTCACTCTGAACACATGGAAAAGCAATAATTGGCTACAACAGCTCTCCTACGATCAAGGACATGACCCACAGATGACGCAACACCAAGACAGTAATGTTTCCGATAATAGTGATGAAGAGGATTAATTTATGTATGTTTGTGACCAGGTATTATATTATTTCTGTAATGAACATAACTTGAAATAAGAAAACAAATGTATTAGTGATCATAATAATCTATGAATAGCTATATATCATGATATTTGCATTGTAAATGGTTGTGTTCTATACTGTTGAAAGACTAATTATATTTAAAACATTACAACTGAAATAAAAAAAACACAAAATATATCTCTATAAAACGTAAAAAAAAAAAAAATTGATATGAAACATACAGGCCACCATTTTGAATTTAATTTTGGAGGGTGTTCCCGGGGTCCGATTTTGTCGGATTTTGTATATGTTATTCGACAACGGGGTGGATGGAACTCGTTAGCCTTGGTCGGCAACCCATCTAGGGGAGACAACCTTATAAAAATCCGGGTGGATGGGACTCGTCAGCCTTGGTCGGCAACCTGTCTAGGGGAGTAAACCTGATACAAATCCATACTGCTTATATAAGTGTAAGGCAGGTTAGTGGATGGACTAGCCGAACACCACTGTAGAAAAATAGTGCAAACAAGATACATAGAGGGCCTCGGAGTCGAACGGATCCTTGAGTGGTCAATCCTGTAAGTCCTTCAGTAAACTAGCTCGGGTTGTCCCTCTTACAGGGAATTGGTCCGCTTGGGGGCCTTCTGTGTATGGCCACCCTCATTAAAGGGAGTATAGCCTGGTTCACACATAGCTGAGTCGGTGCGCGAGTCTAACACGAGTCACACTCGTCGATTATCGCCGTCGCTGGAGGCCGAGTAGGCCGCGAGTAGCAATTGATCCCGAGTCAACGAGAGTGTAACACGAGTTAATTCGAGTCAATAGGAGTCAACACGTGTTCATGCAAGAGTCTGTACGAGTAACTGAGAGTCAAAACGAGTGTAACACGAACCCAACACGAGTGTCAAAAATTTGAAAAATAACGGTCAAATTCCAGTGCACCAGGGCACGTAAACAAAGAGTATGGACGAGTCTAACACGAGTCAACACGAGTCAACGCGAGTGTTTCACGGATCAACATGTGTGTTACATACGTGTTGTTGCGTGTAGACACGTGTTGATTCGTGTTGATTCGCCAACGTCGAAATGATGACGAAAAGCGACGAATCATCAAAGAGTGTTACACGGGTTTACACAAGTCAACACGAGTTAACACAAATAACGAAGAGTTATTCAGAGTCAAACACGAGTGAACACGTATGTACACGAGTCTACACGTATTTAGGCCACACTCGTGGGTACTCGCCACGGGGCCCAAAAATGTCATGCATGCATGACATTTTTGGACCCCGTGGCGAGTGCCCACGAGTGTGTCAAGTAAACAAAGAGTATACACGAGTGTAACACGAGTCTACACGAGTGTAACACGAGTCTACACGAGTGTTGAAGAGTATTGACGAGTCATTGCCGAATAGCAAAATTTCATCACTCATGTTGGACTCGCGCACCGACTCGGCTATGTGTGAACCAGGCTTAATAAGGCGTCCGGCAATAGATTGATAGATAGATTCGGCAATGGTTCCTGAGCTGACAACAGTTTAGAAAGCTTCTGAAACCATTTTGCCCAGGTCTAACTACACATTGCTTGGACTATAAAGCTTTGATGGAGGTCTTTGGAGGAAGCTTAAAATAAGAATATTCAATAAATAGATAAATAAATGAATGAACAAATATATATAAATCTCCCCTTAACCCCTTCAGTACCGACGACGTCGCATAAATTTGATTCTAGCTATAATTAGACAATTTTGTGCAGCTTAAGAGACATCTGTGGCAGTAAAACGGGTTAAGTGAGATATTCGAAGCCTGTTAATTGCCGTAGGCCCTTATCAAACTGAATAAAATCGTATAATAGTAACCAAAATAAAGATACTAAGACGTCACCGGTACATAAGGGGTTAAGCCCACCCACACACACACACACCACCTCCATGTGTGTACGACCAAAACAGTTTATAAAATATGTCTTAATTTGTTCAGTCGTATATATGCTTATCTGAATCAGGTGTAGAATGTCTCATCCGCCCAATATATATTTGAAAGAAATTCTGTGCAATAAGTGTTGTCTTACTTAAACCGATAGTTATTTAATTATATTTAAAAAAAATTTAACATTTATTCCCGATTTGTGACATATATTGGTTTATTTCATAATTAAATATATTCTAATAGCGAAGACCATGATTTGTACGCTGTATGCAAGGTAAGTTTTTCTTCCACAAGAATAGGTACAAAAGCGTCTAAACAAATTAGCTGCACTAGTGCTTATTTATATACTTAGGCAACACAAAAATAATAAATAAATAAATATTAAGTAATTACAAAATAGAAAGCCTGACTGCGGCGTCAAATGAAGGTTTACTAATAATATACTCTCTTCTTGACACACACACACACACACACATGCACGCACACGCACACGCGCGCGCGCACACACACACACACACACACACACACACACACACACACACACACACACACACACACACACACACACACACACACACACACACACACACACACACACACACACACACACACACACACACACACACACACACTACATACAAGGCACACGGCTAAGGTTTCATGACAACTCTCTCACCACCGTAACTCAATATTATCCATTATCATCAACATAAATATTACACAACATAGCTTCACTCCTCTGCCAGCCACACCTTCACCACCACACACATGAAGGGGGTGGGGGTGGGGTGGGGGGGGTACTTTATTGGCCTATTTATTCATTTATCCATCTATGTATATATGTATGTATGTATATATGTATACTGTATATGTATGTATGTATGTATGTATTTCATGATGGCATGACGGCGAGAGTCACTGCAGGAGGCCATGCATCAGAACCATTTGCTGTTAATGCCGGAGTCAGACAAGGGTGTGTACTGGCACCAGTCCTTTTCAAAAAAAAATTAATATGCGTTATAATACTTCTTCATAGGACTATAGCAAACAGAAGTGGAATCAACATAGACTATAGACTAGATGGCAACCTCTTCAACATTCGTAGATTTCAAGCAAGAACAAAAGTCTCTATGGAAAATATCCTGGAACTTCATTATGCAGATGATTGTGCTCTTGTAGCTCACTCGCCAGAGGAACTAGCAGTCGTGCTTGAAGCTGCAGCAAGTGCTTACTCCAGAATGGGCCTCTCGGTTAACATCCAGAAAACACAAATAATTTCTCAGTGGTCAGCTCAGATACCACCTGTGCAGCCAGTGTTCAGATTAGCAGGAGAGGAGATAGCACAAGTTCCTTCCTTCAAGTATCTGGGAAGCTTCCTGTCTGAAACGGCCAGTATTGACGATGAGGTACAACACCGACTGAGACAAGCTGCAGCATCTTTTGGCCGCCTACAAGAGAGAGTTTTCCAAAATAATCACCTGACTCTTTGTACCAAAGTGGCTGTATATAATGTTGTGTGTTTAACCACTTTGCTCTATGGTTGTGAGACATGGACGACATATAGACGCCATATACAACCCCTGGAGGCTTTCCACATCAGATGCCACCGAAAGATTATGGGTATAACCTGGCAGGACCGTGTTCCTCATATAACAATACTTGAAAGAGCCAACAACACCAGTATTGAGACCCTTATCATCAAACAACAACTCAGATGGGTTGGGCATGTCATCCGTATGCCAGAGGAGAGACTACCTCATAAAATACTATATGGACAGCTGCATGAAGGCCGCAGAGCAGCTGGAGGACCAAAATTAAGATACAAAGACAGTATAAAGAAAATACTAAAAAGGTGCAATATACAACCAACTGCACTTGAAAACTTAGCATCAGATAGACCACTATGGCGCTCACACTGCCAGCAAGGAGCGAAGGAACTGGAACGTCAGAGGAAACACCACCAGCAGGAGAAGAGGGCCCGGAGACATGCACGCCGGGGACAACCAGCACCTCCTAACCCGACTACCAGTGCCCAGACTGTGGCAGGATATGTGCATCACGGATAGGACTCTACAGTCATCGTAGAACTCACAACAGATGAATGCAGGAAGGGAACGTCATCATCGGACTACGATGGACTACCATAGGTAAGTAAGTAAGTAAGTAAGTAAGTAAGTATGTATGTATGTATGTATGTATGTATGTATGTATGTATGTATGTATGTATGTATGTATCTATCTATCTATCTATGTATCTATCTAGCTATGTATTTATTTATGTATTTAATTATATATTAATTTATTTATTTATATATTTATAATATGTTTTTTAAATGATTGTGCGCTTGCTTTTTGTGGGCGAACTGTTCTGTGTGTTCTTCCCCTGTCACCTCTTTTTCCTTGCTTGTGTCTCTTGCTGATTCTCCCTACCCCTTGTGGGAGTAAGGGTTGGCTACTGACTTACTGACTTTTATAGTTTCCTCGCTAGACCTCCATCAAGCTTTACAAAAAAAAAAACCCCAAGATAAATGTGTAAATTTTTCGGTAGACTTTTTGTAGCCCTGGCCGAAGGCCGGTTCCTTCTAGAATTACAGACTGGCTATCACTCGCCAGAAAAAAATCGACACTTAAATGGCACGAAAGGTTTATGTAATGACAAAGAAATGGAGCAAGAGGTCTTAAAATCGCCAAAATAATAGGTCGAACACCTTAAAATCTCAAAGTTATGGGACTAAACATGAGGAAGAAATCCACTATACACATGATGTTTGCACACACACCAATACCATCACATTTAAGTGAGTAAATAATATTATGGCTAGTTTGCCTGAAATTGAAAACATGTATTATAATATTATCTAAGTCGATAAGTTTATATCCTGGTAATTGAGTATATCAAAGTAATAATCAATATATACAATTAATGCGAGTGTTGGATGGGGTACACAACCAATTAGACCAGGTGTCAGATCAATGTTGGTACTGTCTTGTTACATTTAGTCCTCTCTTTTATCATTACTGTTGCCTCCTGCCCGCCTGCAGAGTCACAACACCAACTCTGACCGATAGTATTATATAGTTCAATGGGGACCACTTTGTTTACTTGTATTGATGGATTTATTTATTTATTTATTTTTTTGTTCTCTCTCTCTCTCTCTCCTCTTTATGGGTTGTATCCATTCGGCTCCATTCAGCCTACTGTTTTGAGACGTTTATCCACATTCAGGTACCGATTTTTTTCCTGGCGAGCGATAGCGAGCCAGCATATTCTTAAAACAAATTTGACAGCAGGCTAAATTTGTAAATTTTTTGATAGAAAAATTACTCCGGCGAAGCCGGATTTCTTCATACAATGCTGGCTCGCTATCGCTCGCCACGAAGAAATCAACACCTGGATGGTGAGAAACGTTTTAAAACAGTAGGCTGAATGGGGCCGAATGGATACAAGCCGGAGAAAGAAAGAAAAGGAGAGAAAGAAAGAAAAGGAGAGAAAACAAAGCAGGTCACCCCCTTAAGTCATTTTTATTGAGTCGAATAAACGCATTCTTGTACAGTAAAATCAACCTTTAATTTGTTATTATGTTATAGTAAAATATCTGCATAAGGTTCTAGAATAACTAGACTGGCAACCCATTAGGTATTATAGTCTAGGGTAGTCTAGGTATATAGGGCGGGTGCCTAACCCCGAAAGGGGTTGAAATAGGGGAGCTATCCCCCCGCCAAAGGCGGCTTTCTAGGGCCTTTCCTAGCTGATGCTGAGAGGATTGGGGTCTAGTAATGTGGTGATGGGCTGGTCTATCAGAGTGAGAACTGAGCGATCTCTGCCATACCCATAGCTTACTCTGACTGATCCTTTTACTGATAATTAAATTTTCTAGATCTCAAGTGACGGCGTCTCTTCCGTGGATTGACCTCCCAATCTACCAAGATTGGAAGCCAAAGCATCACATTTTTCCTTTGCCCCTCAACTTTCTCTTCATAAGTGCTGAGGGGCACAGGGCCCGGGGTAGGTCTTTGGTTTCCCAGGCGTTTCCGCACCCTCCTCAGCTCCCCGCCATGGAGTGGCTTCGGTCACCCAGGCTTTATTGTGGTCGGCAGGGAGGGTTCTGTTGGGGCGCTCAGTTATGGCCTTGGCCTTGCTCGGGGCCTTGGGGCTGTTCGGCCAGGCAGCTTGGGGAACAACAACAACAACAACAACAACAACAACATAGTCTTGAATATATTTTGAATCCCGGTACACTCAATATAAACAATATACTGGGTACCCGTACCGTACTCAACAAATGACAAACTGGTTTTAACAATGACTATAAATACCACAGATGTTTTGATGTCCAATTGAACGTCCTAAAAGACCAAACTACCAAATTACAGATTCTCTCGTTTTAATTGTTGATATTAAGGAATGTTTCAACAGGTTTGCTGATAAGCTAAAAGCTGTTGAGATAACGAGTTAAGTGATGACTTTGTTGAAGTGTACCCTTATGTGGCTGGTTTAATCAAGGGTGAAATAATGGCACTGACAACTTTGTTAGGTCTTCTATAACAATTATTATGTACAACCTGTATGAGTGTTGATTTACTGTACGAACAATCATTATTGTAAAACATATATAATAATGTTTCCGTCTACGGTGTGTAACATATTCATAAACTAATAAGTTGTGTATCCTAAAAGACGGGATCGTTTGTATGAAGCCTGAGTTAATATAATCAATTAACATGTATTATTTGTAGTATTAATAGCAAATATATTGCTGAAAAACATGCATTTTTATCATTGTTCAATCTAGTGAAGTTTTGCATGTCTACATTAAGTAGACATTACATCACTAATCACTACCATTATTATTGATATCAAGACACTATATTGTCATTTGCAAACTCTAAAAATCAGATCAGTTACCGGGACAGTGTGTTCCTGTGTAATTCGCGGTATATTATGTTAGTAAGCAACCTCTTTCCTCTGTTATATCAGTCTTAATCTGTCATGTTATCGCCTTAGTTCATCTGCTGTATATTATGTTAGTAAGCAACCTCTCCTGGGAATACTTTACTCTGTTATATCAGTCTTAATCTGTCATGTTATCGTTTTTTTTTTTTTTTTTTTTATAAGAGACAATGAACGGAGGAAGGAAAAACACAGATAAAACAAAAAGGTCCATGTGCCTAGAGGCATCCTCCATTCATAAAATGTTTGTAACAACTGGATTTAAACATTTGTAGATTGTAAGTTTGTGGAAAGCAATTCGAGGGAAGTGAATTCCAAAGAGTAGTAGCTCTGGGGATAAATTAATTCTGATAAGCAGAAGTTCTGCATTGTGGAGGAGAAAGTGTAAAGTCATGGGCGCTCTCAGCTGCCCTAGTTCTACAGGGAAAGATGTGGAGAGGCGGCACAATTGAAGCAAGTTCCTCAGAACAATTGCTGTGAAAATATCTGTAGAATAATGCAAGTGATGCAACGTTTCTTCGTATGGATAATGTAGAAGGTCCTGTGTGATTGCAAGGTTATTGATTAATCTAATAGCTTTATTTTGAATTTTGTCCAACTTCCTCAATGCAACCACTCCACTTCCACCCCACTGAGGTGAACAGTAATCCATCTGAGAACGCACATGACTTTTATATATTACGGCCAACTGCTCGTCAGTGAAGAATTCTCGAACTCTGTACAGGAGTCCCAGTTTTTTAGAGGCATTCTTAGCAATGCTTCTAACATAATGTGTCCAGCTCAAGTTAGTAGTTAATGTTACACCGAGAATGTCAATACTAGGGGAAGTGGGAATATTTACATCATTAAAAAATATATGGGAGTCAGTGAGATTCTGTCGGTTAGAAAATTGAATGTACTTGGTTTTCTGTGCATTAAAGGAAACTAGATTATGTTGTCCCCATTCATTAATTCTAGAAAGGTCCTGGTTCAGAGAAATTGCAGTGTTTATTTTTGAATTTATAAGATCGGGCCTTAGTTCATCTGCTGTATATTATGTTAGTAAGCAACCTCTCCTGGGAATACTTTACTCTGTTATATCAGTCTTAATCTGTCATGTTATCGCCTTAGTTCATCTTAAGGGGAGGTTTGTAGTTTCTATGGACCTCCTTCTCCCTCATTTTAAACCCCATTTGTTTAGAGACTTTAAGATGTTAGACCCATTAGGCGATGTGAACCCCTTTCGCCCCATTTATTTGTCAATATTAAGACTTTTCGTGTCATGTAGGTTTTCGATTTTTTATCCTGGCGAGCGATAACGAGCCTGCAATTTAGGAGGAACAGGTCTTTGGTCGGGACATTGTTTCTACCAGAGACAATGTACGCATTTATTTCGCAGGGGGTTCTTGGAAGTTTTGTTTTAAGCTTGATGGAGGTCTAGGTACCACATTAAATATATATACACATATATATATATATATACTAAACAATATAATATACAAAACTACAAACAACACAGCATCTAATAAGTTGTCTCCACATCTTTGACCTGTTTCACAGTAATCTATACCTCCCTCTGCCTACCTCCCTGTTCTGCTTTCAGCCTAATGTTTATACAGTCGTGTGTGAGGCTGACAACCTAAACTGTCACCCAAAACGAATGGTGGGGAAAGGTGTGTAAGTTATAGGATGGGGTCATAGGTTGGGTAGGGTAGGCCTAAAGTCCATTCATTGCAGGTAGGACAGAAATCGTGGACTCTACTCTTGGTAACTCTAAAAGGGTTAGAGCATATGGGCAGTAAATATCCACAACTATTCCTTGGCTGACTCTTCCCAAATGGTAACAATATTTGGTCGATTACTCTAGCCCTTATTGATTTATAAGAGGTTAGGGTTATTTATTGTATGTGAGAAAACAAATACATAACATTACTGTTGTATGGTGTTGTTATTTAAAGCAACCAATTATTCGGTGATATTTGGGTGTGCTCGTAGCTGGTGTTCGAGGTCGGAAAATTTACCATTAATTATAATACCATTAATCCCTTTCAAGCAATTAACAGATGAAGGTGATCAAATCATTAATATTTAGGCAGTCTATTGGATTGTATGTGCCGTTTGTACAGGCGGAAAAAAGGAAAACAAGGAACGGGTATGTTAAGTTACGAATTTGATATAAAACGAAAAGGGAGAGAGAGAGAGAGAGATAGGGTGGGTGGGAGAGGTAGAGAGAACCTATATGTATTTAAGGTTCGTGGATAGTATTTACCAGCAGATCAGGTTTCTCTCCCTCTCCCAGTCTTCAATGGTTCAATGTCATTCTGAACGAGTTTCGGTGTCCTTTCCACTTAAGGGGGGTGACCTGCTTTTTGTTATTTCTGTCCTTTACTCTCTTTCTCTGGCTTGTATCCATTCAGCCCCATTCAGCCATCTATTTTAAGACGTTTATCCCCATCTATATGTCGATTTCTTCCTGGCGAGCGATAGCGAGCCAGCATTATATTTAGAAATCCGGCTTCGCCGGAGACATTTATCTATCGAAAAATGTACAAATTTAGCCTGCTGTCTAACAAAAATAAAAAATATGCTGGCTCGCTACCGCTCACCAGTAAAAAATTGACACCTGGATGGGGATAAACGTCTTAAAACAGTAGGCTGAATGGGGCCAAATGGATACAAGCCAGAGAAAGATAGAAAAGGACAGAACCAAAACAGGTGACCCCCCTTAAGTCCATTGTATTGCCTTGTCTTTATCTTATCTAATACAAATCCTACGTTTGCCAATTCTAAAGGGAGAATTCAAGCAAGTTTATCACCGAAGTAGGTTTATCTCTAAGCATACCCACCATATAGAACAATGGTAGTAGAAGAGTATATTAGAGTAATATAGGTAAGATAGTAATAAGAGTAATATGAAAGTGTTCTACATCGTAAGTACCAGTATATTTATTAGATTATATGGCACGGAAAATCACAATAACAACGTCTGTCCAAAGTCAATAATATCAACTTTGTTTATTTCTGAATTTAAAATCAAATAGGATATCAAATTAGCGCACGCGAAAAACGTATTTGTGATCAGGCTTTATTCACCTTGGATTTAGAGTTAATGAATTACTTAATGAAGAGAGAATACGAGTTGATCGTAAGTGTGCTTGGTATTTGAACATCACTTATTTAGCCAACATTACCATCTCTGATGAGTCTCCTATATATTAATGTAGCTATTCACAACCATGTTATTTGTAGCTTTACCAAAATTATATTTATGTAGAACAGTAAAACACACATGTGAGCGCCAATACACATACCGGCAGGGCAACACACATGCACACACACACACCTTTCAATGCGATAAGTGATTTACTATTTTGCCACCTGAAGATTCTTGAGCTGGCAATTGTGTGAGTAAAATGTTAACGATAAAACTCGTCCAATCATGTAACGCTCTGGAAGACTTTGTAGTGCAGTCGGACAGTATTTTTATAACGGAATATCCCGCTGTAAGTCATTAACATATTATTAAGGAGATCAATTACTCCCCAACACAAACACCTTGTACCACCAGTCGTGAACATGTATACAGGTACAGTTGGGATCAGTACCAAAGACCATCCATATTACTATGCTCAACTCAGACTAATGACAGACACTACTTTGCACTTGTAGTTCACTAATTGTTTCATGTACTGCATATATTCATCATATATAATCTGTATTGCTTACTGCAAGTATGCATACTAATAATAAGCATTATATGAATGAAGATGGCACTCCGTTATTCGTGTATGTTGTGCAATGGTAACCCTATGATACTAATGAAAGCGTTATCTATATATCTGAAAATTTCCGAAAAAGCAAACGCAATATTCGGAATCAACGATTCTCAGTCTAAAGATAACAGAGATACTAAAGGGAAAGGTTTCCCAAAACTTTGAAGGCCAGGCGTATAAGCTCCAACATTAATGAACGGGAACACTTGATTTACATCAAAACAGTGATATTCTCTATCCAATACTGCCTTCGTAATACATATACAATTCTAGATTAACTCTTCAGTTTACAGACATTAATAATACAAATTAAAGCATATCATGAATAGGCTGGCCTGACATTAATAGGTACTATGAAGCTAACGTAAGTACTATTATATGTTTTAATAAATAATATATTGGTGTTTTATTTGCATTATCAACATAGAATATATACATTGTTCCCACACGATTGATGATTTTGTTACTCCCAGACAATACATTTTAAGTGTCTGTCACCTCGTCCTCTTATGTCAAATTTAGTGACATTCAGGATTTGTGGCTCAAGAAAGATCATAAGGTGTGTGTGTGTGTGTGTGTGTGTGTGTGTGTGTGTGTGTGTGTGTGTGTGTGTGTGTGTGTGTGTGTGTGTGTGTGTGTGTGTGTGTGTGTGTGTGTGTGTGTGTGTGTGTGTGTGTGTGTGTGTGTGTGTGTGTGTGTGTGTGTGTGTGTGTGTGTGTGTGTGCTGCTATGATTACTTGTTTGAGCATCGACAGTTAATAGGCCTATGTGTTTTATGATTTTCAAAATGTAGAGCCCAAAGCTTAACCCGTTTGCGAATAATTGTTTGTTCTGGTTTTGATAGGGAAGCTAATACAAGTCGTAGTTTACCCAAATATACCAAATGGTATTCACAAGGCATCCTTGTACAGTCGTCCAAATAGGTGACTTCGCGACACCAAGTATATTTCGATCAATAAGTAATTGGTATCAGCACTATCTAAGCTTTAATTCATCATTTCGAGTGAGATATACAAACATGTTCCTTCCTATCATTAAACACTCTATTTAACGCATGACAGACATTAATACAGCACACAGCGAGCAAAACGTAATGACAGAGGAGACACGACTTATTTAGCCAACCGTACTTGTCCTCCAGCAAGTGTTTCATCAAGCGAATTACATGTCTAGTGTTAAGGGGGAGGTAGCGGCTTTTTTCCCTTTATCTTTAATCCAATTAGCTTTGAAATTTTAAGACGTTCGTTCCATTAGCTTGGCGATTTTAAGGCCTTTCGCCCCATTTATCGTGCCTTTCTTGCAATTTAGGAGTCGAATTTTTCCTAGTGAGCAATAGCAAGCCTGTAATTTTAGGAAGAACAAGCCTTTGGCCGGGACTTATTTCTACCGAAAAATGTACAAATTTATCTTGAAAGGGGGTCTAGGGGGTATTTTTCAAACCTGATTGAGGTCTAGTGAGGTTACTATAAAATAAATAAATATTTAATTAAATCAAACAAAAATAGCCACTACCCCCTTAACCCCTTCAGCACCATGACGTATTTTTGCCTTTGATTATGGCTAAAGTTATATGATTTTTTGCAGTTCAAGAAGGACCTATGTTACTAAAGGGGTTCAATGAGATTGTATTTACCTACTTGAGTCATATAGGTAGATTACAAACTAAAGAAAATCGTCTAATGGTGACCGGAATATGATGACAATTACGTGATGGTGCTGAGGAGGTTAAGCAGAATAATAGTTTAGTATACAGTATATACAATTAGTATAGTCATATATGCTACTTTAATATATCATGCATGGGTTTGAGATGGGAGGAAGCTGTTAATTAGCTAAGGCCGATTTATTCTATAGTCTATCAATCTTGACCCTCTGCGTGTACAGAGATCATTAGCTGCCGACTAATCAACTGGCTCTACTGGTGACGCAACACACTTAACCCATTCTGTACCGGTGCCGTTCTTTTAACTTTATTATGGCTACTATTAAACGGTTTTATTCAGTTTAAGAAAGGCCTCCAGCAATTAATACAATCTTCGAACTCTCTCCCTTCACCCTTTTTACTACCACAGATCCTTTCTATACTGCACAACATCATCAACATATAGCTAGAATATCATTTAAAAACGTCGCCGGTAAAGAAGGGTTAACCCTATGTGTTGTAAGGTGTTGCTGTTAGGCCAATATACCAACCTTCTGTGACATATTAATAGGCAGGTTAATAACGGAATAGACTAATAGGCGGTGTTATTAACTGTAAAGATGTGTGGGTGGGAATATATTTGGTAGAATCGATTAAGAAAAATGAGCAGGATGGTCTATTAGGCTGAGTTGATTGGGAGGAAATGGATGAGAATGTGTTATGAGGATACACCCGGTAGTTCGAGGGGAAGATATTCTAGGAAGATGTGGATAATACACAGAGAAGATGGAGAACTTGCCACGGAAGCTATGAAACCTTCAGTAATTACAAAGTATCAGTGGTAGACAATTACACTAGCCTGCATCCTTATATTAATAGTGTACATTAATACATTAATAGTGTATTCATATGAACGACCTGTTGGGTCTATTATTTGTAATTATAATAAAGTTTTAGGAAATCTTTCAGATAATGATATTTTCAATAATAATAAATGCGTGTGTGAAAGAGTCATGGATATGCCAGCTAGCAGACGTGATGCACTAACAAAGTTCATTTATAGTCCGATATGTCACATATTAACAGGTGATGTAGAACTAGTTAAACATTTTGCAAACAACAAATTAGCGGAGCTATGTCGTAAAGGGTTTAAATTTAGAATAGGGAGTAATAAAGTAACATGGGACATAATTTTAAAAGATATTATTTTTTCAGTCAATAAATTAAAAGATAAATTGTTAAAATTGTGTGCTGCGATGCGAGAGAACTAGAAGCATGGTCTAAATTATTAATTAAGTTAATTAGAAATACAATTTTCTCGCTTAAAAATGAATTTAATCTTTCAGATTTTATAGACTATAATTATAATAAGCTTAAAGCTGATTTAATAAATTTACATAAACATTTTGTAATCACTACAGTAGATAAAGCCAGCAATAATTATAGCTTCACATGTAAGAAATTTTATCTTGAAAACATGAAAACAAAAATTAGGCATTAAGGGTAACATATTAGGTAAAAATATTTGTGGCAATTCTGTTTATGAAATTCAAAATAATCTGAATATTGATAACTTAATCGATGAACATACCAAGAAAAATATATCATTTGATATTAAACTTTCTGATAAGAACAAGTGCATTGCAAAATTATACATGTTACCTAAATTTCATAAAAGACCTTATAAATATCGCTTTATTGCCGGAGCAAAATTTGCTACCACTAAAACTCTATCAGAACAAGTCGTAAATTGCTTAAAATGCATTAAAAGTACTCATAAAAGATATTGTAATACCATCATGATAAGAACTGGCATTAACTATTATTGGAGTGTTGACAATTCGTTAGAAGTTATTGATAAATAAATACCATGCCGAAAGTTACCTCAGTACATAGCTTCGACTTTTCAACTTTGTATACCAATTTGCCTTTAGATTTAGTATATTCAGAGCTTTGCTTTATTATAGATTTGCACTTTGACAGGTTCGTTAGGAATGGTAATTATTTCATAAATGTTTATACATATTTTAATAATGCATCACTTAGCTCAAACTTAAAGATGCCCTTAAATTCCTCCTTTTCAATACTTATGTTAGATTCGGGCCTTACATTTTCAAACAAATATTAGGAATTCCTATGGGTGGAAATGCTAGCCCTTTAATTGCAGACTTATTCTTGCTTGCTTTAGAATTTAAATATATAAAAGACTTAGTTGACAGTAGCAAGAAAAATAAAATCCCAGAAAAATTAGCACTTGCTAAATTGTTAAGTAATAATAGTAGATATATTGATGATATTCTCGTTTGCAATTTGTTACATTTTAATTAAGTTGCTAAACTTATTTACCCTAATTCTATTCCCCTCATACAATGTAACGTAAATTATAAAGTTGAAAATTTTCTTGATATAAATATAGAGATTGTTAATGAACAGTGCATACTTAAAGTATATCACAAAGTTGATGATTTTAATGTTAACGTAATAAACTTTCCTTTCCCTAGTAGTAATATCGATAGTAAAATAACTTATAATTGTTATTATTCCCAGTTAATAAGATTTTGTAAAATCTGCACTAAAGTAGATGACTTTTGGGCTAGAGCTAGGTTACTATACAGACTCTTAGTAGACAGAGGTTTTGAGGCAAGTAAATTGTTCCATAAATTTAATCTTTTTAGGGTCAATTATCGTGACTGTATTCTAAAATTTGACATCAATAATTTTAATCAAGCATTTTTAACTTGAAGTTTCTTGTATAACCTCTGCTTACTTTTTGTCTGTATTTATTGTTTTTTGTCTGTATTTATTGTTTATCTTTTTCTTTTTCTATTATTATTAATATTGATGATTTTTTTAAATTGATTGTTCTTGTTAAAAGAGTACTCTTTGTTTAAATCTGTTGTTACTTCATATTTTGCAATTATTTGTCTTTATATTATATGTATTCATTGTCGATAGTATCAATTGCTTGCTTTTGCGATTTCCTTAGTTTATTTGTGCGATAAATGTAGGTTATTTGTAGGGTAGTTATTGATAGGGGTCACTTGAGGCATGCTATGCTTACAGGTACCTACCCGATAGCACTATCGTTAGTGAGTGCTGTACTGTATTTTATATATTATTTTGTAATAGTATAGATATCTTATCAATATTTGTATTTTGTACTATTGTTAATGTCTTGTCATGTTGCAAATTTGATTTTAAATAATATTTTGACATTTAACATGTAGTTTTTTATTCATGCAGAGTTTAGTCAAATTTACCAGAACGTCCCGGACTTCCCAAACTTGACTAATTCCTTTAACGTGAAGATAGTGCGTTGTTATATGTGCGATTAGTTTGCTTGGGAAATAGATTAACTTGCTCATGTAGTAATGTACACCCTATGTGGTGGATTGTGTTCTTTTATTTAATAATTTTCATTTTAGTAAGCGTTGTTTCCACATAGCGATTTTGATAATTTAATTTGACTTTATATTGTCCTTGTCCCAATTTTGGTTTGTTTAGTTTGCAAGTTTTAAATGTTAATTAGTGGTTTTGGTGCATCGCTTTAACTGTCACTGAGTACGGTGAACTCTAAGATACAAATCAATTTCACAAACTTTCTATATTTACTCTGTTCTATCCAAGTCCATGAAGACAGCATGCAGCTTCAGTTTCTTTTCCAGATATGTTTCCACAACATATCTCAAGAAGGTTTAGTCAACACAGCCTTGTCTTCCCCTCCTAAACCCAACATGCTCCTCACCTATCCACCGCTCTGTTCTCACTCTCTCGATCACTATCCTACAGTACATATTATTCCCTACTATGTTAAGGGGTGGGGGGGGGGGGGGAGTCGATTTTGTTCTGGACACCCTTGTTCCTCATGTTTAGCATATTAGTTTTGAGATTGTAAGACGTTTGTTCCATTAGTTTGGCGATTTTGAGACCTTTCAACCCAATGTTTTGTCATTATTAAAACATTTCGTGCCATTTATGTATCAATGTTTGTCCTGGCGAGCGATAGCGAGCCTGTAATTATAGAAGGAACTGGCCGGGATATTTTTCTAGCGAAAATATGCAAATATATCTTGAAAGAGGGTCTAGGGGGGTGTTCTTTTAGGTTTATGGAGGAATAGCGAGAAAACACATTATATTACTAAATAAATACATAGACCAAAGAACAAGCACTAGACCCTTAAGGATATAATATCCCTCTGTGAATATCACATTTACCTTCATACAAGGGGACTATTATGTCTAATTTTCAGTCTTCAGGCACACTTCCCTTCGCCTATGTTATTCTACACATTTCCCATACCCATTCAATCACTTAGCACTACCTACAATCTCCCCAAATCTCTGATGCTTTACCCATATTCACTCTCTTCAGAGCTTCACCCACTTACGACCTTCTGATCCCCTCCTTATTCTCCACTGTTTCTCTTTGTCTCCTTCCCATTTCACATCCAATTATATTTGCAGCACTTCCATTTCCTAAACTCAACAATTAATGATGGTTTCATTTATCCTATCTTCTCCTTGCCTTTCCTCTTCTAAATTATTTGCTTTCTTTTTCTTATTATATTATGCTCTCTCCCTCTCTCTCTCTCTCACACACACACACAGTCACACACACACACACACACACACACACACACACACACACACACACACACACACACACACACACACACACACACACACACACAAACACAGACACACACACACACACACACACACACACACACACAGCAGGAGATAACAATTCAATATCAGACAAAGTTGTGGTGACAGCGGTGGTGACAGAGACAGACAGACAGACCAGTATTTTCCCCTAATAACACCACATATAATAATTATCACCTTAGGTACACGGTTTTTATCCTCGACGATTATAGTACAAAGTAATACACAGGAAAACAAGCTCCAACAGGTCTATTGATCTTTACGAGACTGCTTGCATCTTCTACACAAACATTTACGAGTGTTTTATTTGGTTCTGGTTTCATCTTGGTTACTGAAATCTGATTCGGCTTTTGGTGTTATTCGAAGATTTGGCATACAAGCTTAAGTGATTGATTGTTTGCGAGTTCACTCCTGGTTCATGGATAAAGTGTTCTTCCAGACGTTATACAATAGTCGCATTGAAACACCTACAATATTAATTTCAAATAATTCCAAGGGTATACGGATACACTACAGCTTTCATACCTCACAGATATTTTAATTACATAATCATTGTACCCAGTGCTGTTATTGTTGCTTTTGTTAAATGTTCCCGAGTTTTCAGCCTCCCGGCTCTACAGACACAAGACAGCATATCTGTGAATCAAAAGAAATGATGCCTTGTCATCCCTTGGACTGGTACAAGTGTTGGTTAACCATTAGAGATTATCTATCTTAAGTCTTGTTCCTTTTGTTGTTATTATTATTGTTTGTGCTATAGTAATTATGCATATTATGTGTGCTATAGTAATTATGTATATTATGTGTGCTATAGTAATTATGTATATTATGTGTGCTATAGTAATTATGTATATTATGTGTGCTATAGTAATTATTATGTGTGCTATAGTAATTATGTATATTATGTGTGCTATAGTAATTATGTATATTATGTGTGCTATAGTAATTATGTATATTATGTGTGCTATAATAATTATGTATATTATGTGTGCTATAGTAATTATGTATATTTTAATCCAGGTTCTTGCAGATGGATGTATTCAAATATGAAAGACCTATTAACATTATAGCCTATCAATGTCCCTTTCAGGCTTGTCATTAAAATTTTAGTTTAGTAACCCGACGTTAATGTTCACAAGGGAATGTTGTCATAACTTGACCTTCATCATTCACTACAGTCTGAAACTGAAGCTAGATGATATATACTACCTGTCAACACTGATCATCTGATATGAGATACGAACCTGTTAACAAATCTGAGAGGCGCGACAACGTACGACTCTTCTCCAGTTATCATATATCAAACAAATTAACCTATTCATCTTTAGAAGATAAGATTCTTATCATTCGGGTAGCCAGATAATGAACTACGAGTTCTGGGTGGTTCATATACAGTAGTGTGGAGTATTAACTTGTTAAAAATGTATGGTCAAAGAGGCACATTCGTTGTTTTTTGTCGATTAATACAATAACATAATGTGTTAAAATATATGGTTTAAGGTTATACGTGTACTACACTGCATCTTTATGCAGTAATGAACGATTAATATGTTATGAAAATTACATATACTGTATATATATATATATATATATATATATATATATATATATATATGTTACGGCCTTTTTGAAAAAGTGGCCTTTTTGCGAAATGACCATTTCGCAAAAAGGCCACTTTTTCAAAAAGACCGTAACATATATACTGTATGTATATATATATATATATATATATATATATATATATATATATATATATTTGTGTGTGTGTGTGTGTGTGAGTGAAGGAGACAAAAGGCAGAACTGCCTGTGGCAAGTGCCTCCCCAAGGGTTGAAAGAGTGAAGGGGCCAAAATCAAGTGACGTTCGACCCAAATTCCTGGAAAAAAAAATCGGTGCTTATGATCGTATAATTATGTAGTTTAGAAAATAAGTTGACCAAAATCAAACGTCCACTAAATCGGGAGAGGGGAGAAGAAAGACATAGAATTAATGGGTATGAATGAAGATGATGAATAATGTTTGAGTAGTATTTATGAGTATAGGCTTAAGACAAAAATGGGGAGTCTAAGTGATGAAACGAATAATGCACCTGCAATGGCTAGCTAATGATCTGAGAGAGAGAGAGAGAGAGAGAGAGAGAGAGAGAGAGAGAGAGAGAGAGAGAGAGAGAGAGAAGTACTACTCAACAGTAACAAGACAGTCACATCCCACAATTACCACAACATCATGTCCCTGTACGGTACCTCGTTTGTCATATTAACCCTTTCTGTGCCACCGACGTCTGTTATAGTATATTCTAGCTATATTTAGATGATTTTACGCAGCTTAGGAAGGATCTGTGGTAGCTAAAAGGGTTGAATGAGATGGTTCGGAGCCTTATATTTGTTAGAGATCCTTCCTAAGCTGAATAAAATTGCCTATTAGTTGCCAGAATATAATGAAATCGATGTCGCCGGTACAGAAGGGGAGGTAGTTGTATTTTTTCTGGACCCCTTTCTACTTAATGTGTCGTTCATTATTTATGAGGTCTGATGACGTTTATCCTATTAGTTTGGCGATACTTTCGACCCATTTTTTGTCAATATTAAGACCTTTCGTGCCATTATGGTGTCGATTTTTTCCTGACGAGCGAAAGCGAGCCTGCAATTTAGTAGGAAGCGGCCTTTGGTCGGGACATTTTTCTACCGAAAAATGTACACATTTATGTTGAAGGAGGGTCTTGGAGGAGGTTTATTAAGCTTGATAGAGGTCTGGAGAGCAAAATAGAAGAACATATCAAATAATAGGAAAATAAATATATAAAATATAATAACCTCCCCTTAATAGAGCTATAGTGTTGTGGTGGACGACCCGCTGAGCCACAACCACACAAACACTCACCAACATGATCACCCGTGCCAATAGTCTGGTACAGTCAGCCTAATAAGTGATGTCTTGGCACTAAGTATATTTCGATCAATAATTGGTATCAACAATGTCTAAAACTTGATTTATTCGTTTCGAGTGTGATATACAAGCATGTTCCTACACTGTTCTACCCTATTCAACATCTGATAGACATTAATACAGCACAGAGCGAGCCAAACTTAATTATAGCTGAGAAATAACTTATTAGCGCCACTATACACTCGGATGCCGTAGCCTCTAGCTCACTTATAAATACCTGTGGGCATCACTTACTTCTAATTATGGAAGTATATCTCTGTAAAGGAATTTGTGAATATAATTGTCCATATGTCAACTACAAAACTTCATATACTATCTGTTGAAAAGCAAGTTTCATCCAACAAATCAATATAAATTCATGTAATTGCATAAAGAAAAACGTAGTTGTCCACGAATGTTTATGAGTGTCTGTACATAAGGGCAATAAGTACATGTCTTTGGCTAACGAGTATCCATATAAATAGAGATTGTTTAACATCATGTAAATTAATGTCCCGATTGTTATGGATTTGGTCTACTGTATAGTTCGTGAATTACAAATGTCAATATTGGCTTAAGAGATGCTTTGTGAATGGCCGTGAGTCAATTTACCGTAATATCGCTTACATACCAGTTCCCCCTTTGCTGGAGGCCATATTGGTTGTCTCTCATGTGACCACTGTAATGTGAATTACGTCCACCATTATTATATTGGTCTGTTCAATTATGTACCTAGTAATTACCCAGACTATATAATATGGTGCAATAATCTGGTCAGTTCATAATTACTGTAGCCAAAGTCAAGGTCAAATAGGTAAATATGGTAAAATACAAAAATAGCAAGTATGATAAGTATTACATGTACTCCCGGGATAAAGCGCCATTAACCCCTTCTGTACCGGCGACGTATTTTATATTTAGTCCGGCTACTATTTATTTTCAGTTCATAAAGGGCCTCCAGAAATTAACAGGCTTCAAACTATCTCACTTGACCCTTTTTACTACCAAAGATCCTTCTTGAACTGCACAAAATCGACTAAATATAGCGATAATAAAATTTAAAAAAACGTCGCCAGTACATAAGGGGTTAATAGCATTATTTCGGAGACAGACAGATTGTACATTTGATATCTCTGTATTATATTTATTATTTCCATACGATGTCACATTGACGTCAATGTGACATCGTATGGTAATAATAAAGTTGTTGTCAATCGATGTTAAATTCCTATGACCTTTCAAATTAAATGGATAAGTCAAAAACTCCTTATAACTCCTTCACCACCATTAGGTAATTATCATCATATTTTAGTTACCATTAGCCGATCTTCTTTAGTTTATATTCTACCTCTACGACTCAAATGGGTAAATACGATCTCAATAAACCTTCCTAATATCATAAGTCCTTAATAAACTGCATAGAATCATCTAAGTGTAGCCAGAATCAAGGGTAAAAAGGCGCCATGGTGCTGAAGGGGTTAATAGTTGGACTATATATGCTGGCAATCTATGAGCTTAGGATCGAGTGTGTTTGGCTGTATAGTATATTATTCTTAGAGTGACTGCTGACCTGGTGGGCGTTGGTTGCTATTACAGGGAGAGTTACAGGTAGAGTAGTTACAGTAATGATGGGTTGGTTGGGTGAGGGGTCCGCGGGCTGAAGCTACACTTAAACTGTATAATTACAATAACACAGGGACGGTCTGGCACCATCGCTCAGATTTCCCATAATGGTGAGTGAGTCCTTGTAAACCATAGACCTGCTTCTTTATACCACCTTTAGTTGAATGATAGGCGACCCCAGGTTTACAGAACATGGGCTTTGCTACATCACATACTTGTTGTCCCTTATAAACACAATGTTACGATCCAGGTTCTCAAAGACACAGGGCTCTTCAACATTGGACTAGATAATGGCAAAATGCAACAACGGTAACACTAGATCCAACCCCTGCCTTAAACACTGGAAAACAAAACACCATTACCGCCCTGAGCCGTGCCTGGACAACGAGGTATCATATGACTCGGTAACTGGTGCACACACACTAGGCTGACGCTCGATGAAACAGCCTATTCTCAAACAGTAAAAGATTACTCGATTAGGTTACACAAAGAAAAGATAGTTAACGTGATTAATTAGCGTTATGGTAGATACTCAAATAACTGGCACTCCTGTATTAAAGAAAGTGCAATGCTAGTCCTGCAACATCAACTGGAAACTTCTGAAATAAGTCTGATGCTGGGAAGATGTTCGTAAAGAATCTTGAACAATTATAATGCAGAATACGGGTCACAATAAATACTAGGACATATAGTAATAATAGGCAGGCGAATAATAAAGACTGCGCAAAGGTAGTAATGCTCGACAACTAAAGAAATGCTTCGTGACACAACGCAACAGCCTACTAGGGTTGTGCAACTCAACAACAACCTCGGCTCAAAAGTGCAGTGAATAATAATGTTGCATACATATAATAATGGGGCTTATCTCTAACCAGTGTCTGCTCAGTTAATAAAGTCTAGCTGGGGTATCAAGGCAGGGCAACAATGGGTGAGCATGCGGCTCGTAGCCTAACGTTGTCCGAAGGTGGTATAATGAAGATTACGTTATATGACGGGGATGCTCTCTTGATAAATCTAGGTCTCTAGTACCTAGCTCTATCCTGGCGATCCCTCAGAAGTCAACACAAAGAGGCAGCACTATGTTGTGAGGGATAGGCTATGGCCCTTTCACACCACAGCGCTGTGCTCGCAAAGTAAACCCACCCGAAGACAACTTAGGCTCCCACAGTACCTGTCTATGTCGTGCAGGGCTTAGCTAACACTGCACACATCGGAGACAACGACCCAGTAACCTTACCCCTAGTCTAGCTTTAGATAACCAAGCAGAATCACTCAACACCTTGCCAGGGAGACATATACCGGTCTACAACCTTCCCGAGAGAGGACACATACGGAAAAGTCCGTCTCTCCAAACCTCAATAAAGCATAATACCTCCTTAACCTAATACATGGAAATATCTGAGAGCTTCGCGTACAATACGACTGGTCACGGTGAACGTCTATGCTGAAACCAGAAGGGATGTTGAGTTTAATAAAGCTTAGAGAATGAGAAAGGAGAAGTCGAGAGAGAGAAATAGTATGTAAAGTGGCGAGTATGGGGGACAGAATTGCAAAGGATGTAGGCGATACGCGAGTCAGGCAAGCTCTGAGCTGGTAAAGAATACGCGGCCGCGATGGGAAGGGACTAGTTGACCATCCGGCCGCCAACGCCGTCAGCGCCCAAGCGAGCCGCATCATAGCTCACCCCGCTGCCAGGTGTACCCCCTCACCCTCTCTCGCTCGCCTCCCACACAAGCAACATTTACATTATAGCGAATATAAAATATAAGGCGCAGTCACAGACCAAAACAAAGACCATTTCTAGACTGTCTGTGGCAACACGACACTAATAAAATAAAGCAGATCATTCTAGGACAACTGTAGCCCATCCCCCCATCCTGGCGAGCGCTAGCGAGCTGCAATGCCCCACGCAACCATTCTGTTAACGCCGGGAGGCGTCACAACAAGCTTAATTGTTCGTTCATATATTTCATCTACTGCGAAGCATAATATTGTAATGTAATTTCCATATTGGTACCTTGCACATTTAACTGTCAGTTTACATTTAATCAATCTCATCTGCCACAACATGCCACTAAATTCGTATGTATGCTAAATTTCCCATTAAATTACAAAACACCTGATCAATCATAACGTCATTGATAAATTTGTACTGCGAGTTTCTTAGGCGTACACAAACCCTGTTAAGACCTTTTCTGGGACTTAAAACAAACTATCACCTGAACTGCCTGGCGTTGGAACTCGAGAGGACCTTCACTCAGGCGCAATCTTGAATACAGGAGTGGTGAATGTGGTGTTTGAGCAACGGTTGATACGATCGTGGTTTATGATATTTGATTGTGAGGTTGTTGTGATGGTTGTTTTCAAGATTAGGAGATTAAGGGAACGCTGCCGTCTAGGGGAATTTGTCTTTGAGTTGTGCACGTGTTATAGAAATGTTTCGTGATCTGGTGTTTTGTGAATTGCTGCTACAATTACAGGTAGGTTACGCATACAAATCTTAAGGGAACTAAGTACGAATTAGTTATGCCTGTACTGCTATATGATAACGTGAATGAATAAATAGACACAAAGAATAATAATATTAGCCTGACAAAGTATATGCAACTGTTTTTATAATGTCACTTGACACAACATGGAATATTATTAAAGTTGACTGATTTGTAACATTATATACACACATTAAATATATCTTTGGTACAGTCATACATATTATTGTACCGATGAACACACTTGATCTTCTATATACTGTATGATACAATAACAGTGATATATACTGTATGATACAATAACAGCGATATATACTGTATGATACAATAACAGTGATATATACTGTATGATACAATAACAGTGATATATACTGTATGATACAATAACAGCGAGATGACAAAAATCCGCACCGGCTTATTGAGATCATCCTATTATATTGTGGATCATATACACAGTATTGCCGGGATCATCCTATTATATATTGTGGATCATATACACAGTATTGCCGGGATCATCCTATTATATATTGTGGATCATATACACAGTATTGCCGGGATCATCCTATTATATATTGTGGATCATATACACAGTATTGCCGGGATCATCCTATTATATATTGTGGATCACATACACAGTATTGCCGGGATCATCATATTATATATTGTGGATCATACACACAGTATTGCCGGGATCATCCAATTATATATTGTGGATCATACACACAGTATTGCCGGGATCAACCTACAGGAAGTAACGCATCACCCATTGCCAGAAACTAACTATGTAAGATTCGGACACACTCATACAGGGGTTTAGAGGAACGAAGGTATCTACCGTATCTAAGGCTGCATCACGTATTTGGAAGTTCTGCAAAGTTGCAATTAGATTGAATCAAGTCTTCAGGGCCCGAGCATAGTTAGTTCTGACTTGAAATCCCAAAACTGGTTCCTGATCCTAACTGCTAGTGATAATGAGGGGAGAAAGTGTGTAATTGTGTAGGTAGGGAGACCTTCATGGAAGGTAACAGTGAGTAGAGATAATTCTTTGTCTAACCTCTGGCATTTAATAATTTTTAAGGGACTCGATTTTATTTCTATTGGTGCGGTGGTTATATAAGAAACGTATGAGTCTCCTTATGTAGTACGGAAATACTATATATACAAAACCGCCTAGTATATCTCCATTTAACAAATAAAATACAGAAAATTAGGCTTCACTTAGGGCTAAGATGACCGCATGCGAACGCACTTCACGTGCATGTATTTTTAATACAACTTGTGCAGTTATCGTCAGTTTGGATATTCAAGACCTATTCTAATGGGAGTTGAGTGATCCCCACCTACAATTTCGCTATATCTGCACACTTTTCCTATCTGCCTCGGAAGTATTGTATATTATCCACAATATCTTCTCAAATATTATGAATATACACCAACCTGTCAATTTGGTTTAATTATGTATATATTTGAATGGATATCAAATTATATCCTGTGTCCTGTGTATGTTAAACTTTAGAGTTTAGACCAATCCCAAAAGCTTCATCCATATAGCATGTGCAACAGCAATAATAGTGTATCAAACATAAATAATTAACTTACAGTGTGTGTGTGTGTGTGTGTGTGTTACTCAGTTACTCAGTTACTCAGTTACTCAGTTACTTGTTCGTCAAGGGGAATCCACGCAATGCGAGCTAAGCTCATTATTATCGCGCCTCCTTAACTGGGAATGTATTGCGTGAAATGCATGTTAAGTGTTTTATGTACTGTTGGAATGGCTGTGGATGTGTGTGTAGTCTGTAGTTTAGCCAATTGGCGACATTGGAAACGAAGGCTTAGGGTGGATCTGTTTGGTACCATTCTCACTATAGACGGTACCGTCTCGCCCGAAGGCTTAGGTAGCCATCAGCTTAGGTGAACCATATGATACCCATCTCGCCTTGTACCATTTTTGCCAACCCCAGATGGGACATCACAACGTCGTCCACTTATTCCAGGTATGTGTGTGTGTGTGTGTGTGTGTGTGTGTGTAATAATAATAATAATAATAAACGGTTTATTAAAGAATGGCAGCCTCATGAGCTGAAAATACACATTTTACAATTTAGTGGATGAACATGAGATGTACAGATATGAAGATGGTAAGCTCAGTTTACAAAAAAAAAAAAAAATACAATAATGATGCAGGTGCAGAATACAAATTATCATAAAATAACCATGAGAGTAAGTGATATACAGTACATATACACATTTATTTTACTTACTCATATACAGAACATACATATATACACGTACATACGCACATACATACACATACATATACATACATAAATATAAGAACATAAAAACATGCAGTAAGTGTGCACATGTCCGTATACACAAACGCTCACGTATGCACACAAACATACATACATACAAAAACTGTTTTGGTAGGGTCAGGGTAAAGGGTAAAGAGGGAGCGGCAATTCAAGTCCGTACAGGTAGGGTCAGGTAAAGCCTACTACAATGGGAGGTTAATCCTCGGTAGTGTAGGTGTGTGTGTGTGTGTGTGTGTGTTCGTTCGTGTGTGTGTGTGTGTGTGTGTGTGTTAGAAGGCGAAATGTGGAAAAGCTGGGCGTTCTATTGTTAAGGGTGGAAATACATGGATGAAGATACGCGAACACTTAATAATAGATAATGCTTATGCATAGATTTATAATCAGAAGTTGCGCTAGTGAGCAATATGTTCTCGCTCATATGTACGTATATTTACATACATATGTGCATATGACCATACAAATACACGTACAGTACATATATATATTATATACCTTATATTATGTGCGTGTGTGTGGGTGTGTGTGTGTGTGTGTGTATGTGTGTGTGTGGTCAGCAAATAACAGATA
Organism: Paralithodes platypus; assembly: GCA_032716605.1. Classification (NCBI taxonomy): domain Eukaryota; kingdom Metazoa; phylum Arthropoda; class Malacostraca; order Decapoda; family Lithodidae; genus Paralithodes; species Paralithodes platypus. The sequence continues at coordinate 13,634,988 of CM064488.1, read as the reverse complement.
AATTAGAAGTGATTATAGTGGCTTCCCTGTCTGTCTGTGTAGTCTTGAGTTCTTTATGGTCATTAATACTGCCTTTATTGATTTAATAAATAAAACTTTGCTAGACGATTGGTAGCGAGGTCTTTAATTATGGTTGCGTGTGCCTCAGGTTTTATTGAAGGCGGGGTGGGGGATTTTTGTGCGGGGGTAGGTGTTATTGAAGGCGGGGTGGGGGATTATTGTAGGGGGGTAGGTGTTATTGAAGGCGGGGTGGGGGATTATTGTACGGGGGTAGGTGTTATTGAAGGCGGGGTGGGGGATTATTGTACGGGGATAGGTTTTATTGAAGGCGGGGTGGGGGATTATTGTACGGGGGTAGGTGTTATTGAAGGCGGGGTGGGGGATTATTGTACGGGGGTAGGTGTTATTGAAGGCGGGGTGGGGGATTATTGTACGGGGGTAGGTGTTATTGAAGGCGGGGTGGGGGATTATTGTATGGGGGTAGGTGTTATTTAGTGGTTTATTATTTTTTATATTTATGAGTATTATAGGTTCCTTCCTTAGGCCTCCAACAAACTTTAAAAAGAAGAAAAAAAAAATCATCACTATCCACCTTGAGGGATCCTGTAATCATGCCCTGGCTGTGATCACGAGATTAGTATTGAGTAATAGAATGACTAGTACATTATACACACAAACTAGATGCTTGCTTTGGATAAACTGCTGCTAATCAATTACTGTTATCATGTTGACCCTAATGTTATACTGGTTGTGTTACACTATTAGATAATGGCGTTTAGAATAGTTGCTTTTCTGTGGACTTGATCCCTTCTCCCTCATGTTTATCCCTATTAGTTTTGAAATGTTATGATGTCCCGGGACTTTCATTAGTTTGGCGATTTTATGACGTTTCAGCCGATTCCTTTGTCAATAATAGGATCTTTCGTGCCATTTAAGTGTCTGTTTTATTCTTGGCGAGCGATATCGAACCTGTAGTTTTAAGAAGAACAGGCCTTCGGCCAGGAAATTTTTCTACCGAAAAATGTACAAACTTATCTCGGGAGTGGTATCTTGAAGATAATTTTTAAGCTTGATGGAGGTCTAGGGATAAAACTAAAACAATGTCTTAATATTGACAAAGAAATGGGGTGAAAGGTCTTAAAATCGACAAACTAATGAGCTAAAAGTCATAAAATCTGAAAACTAATGATGCTAAACACGAGGGAGAAGGGGGACTAGAAAAACGATCCTTCTCCCCATAACTACGAACATCCAACCTTATAACAGAAAAATACTTGTCTACACGCTTCGCATAAATTACAATAAAGAATAGTCATCATAAAATGAATACTATGAATACTGGTAAATCCGTCAGTCAGAGTGAATGTTTGTATTTCCAATTGGCCACTTGCGAGTTTCGATTTATAAGGAAGTTGGAGGTGTAGACATCGATAATTAACAGATTGTTCACCTAAATTGCGGTTGTAGTGCTTATATAAATATATAAAACCCAATCCAACATACTTTTTATTCATTAAAAACCTACATTATTATTGTATTTTTGTTTAATATCGATGTTTATGGCTCCAACTTCCTTATAGCCTGAAACTCGCATGTGGTCAATTATCAAGTAATGTACCAGTACTGAATTATGTCTAACCATTAACCCCTTCAGTACGATGACGTAATTGTCCTCATATTTTGGTTACCACGAGACAATTTCCTTTAGCTGATATTCTACTTTCAGGGCTCAAAGAGGTAAATACAATTTCCATCAACCCTCTGACTAACACAGGTCTTTCTTAAACTGTATGAAAATTGTCCAATATAAGCCAGAATCAAAATGAAAACGTGTCATCGTGCTGAAGGGGTTAAATGTGTCATCGTGCTGAAGGAGTTAAATGCATGAATTTAGTATTCTTAACCTGCGCGTCGCCGTAGTTATAAAAGGGCAAGGTATTGTTTTCATCCATATTTGTCTGTGTGTATGTCTGTCAGTCTTTACGAAGAATATCGAAAACGAATTAGTGGAATTCAACAAGACTTGGTAAATAATTTACTTGTGTACCTGAAAGTCTCTTATTTATTTTAGGTTAACATTGGCTGATTTTTCGTAGGTGATGATGGGTTAAGGGGAGATTTCCACTTGATTTTAAGAACTTTCGCCCAATTTCTGTCAATTTTAAGACCTTTCGTGCCATTTAGGTGTCGATTTTTTCCTGGCGAACCATAGCGAGTCTGTAAATTAAGAGGGGCCGGGACATTTTTCTACTGAGAAATTTAAAATATATCTTGAAAGGGGGTCTAGGGGGTGTAATGTTAAGCTTGATGGAGAACAAACTAAAATCCTCCACTTAAGTTTAATGTCAGATAATATTGTTCCAAAGAAGATAGATAATGTACATACAGTAATAATGTATATATGTTTATATGTGAGTAGGTGTCTTGTTAACTATTACAAAGACGGCACTATAAATGATGAATACATAATACAAGTAATTGATTGTGCAGACAAAGTTCTTCTTCCAGTATACATCAGAACATACCAGTTGAATGCAATCCGATATTTTACTGTGTGTCAATTATGTTACACTTGCCTACGCACTATTTACGCACTGCTTACTGAAGGAGTTACAACAAGATAAATTCAGCACATATAATCAGCACGATATTGACAGGCTCATAGTGGGAGGACAACGTACAGTATATAATGTTGACAGTGGATATGTTTACAAGTGGGTCTCCGGGGGGTTATCTTGGGAGCTAGTTAGTGTATTTGGATCTGGACCTGGATGTGGTCTCCTGTGTGAATATATATATATATATATATATATATATATATATATATATATATATATCGGTAATACACACACACACACACACTCATACACAAACGCACACACACATAGGAGGAAGAGAGATAACCTAATGCATGTGTCTGTTAACCAAGTGAGTTAACCGATTGCGAGTTTCAGGCTATGAGAAACCTGGAACTGTTAATATAGAAACTAGTCATAAATGTAACAATAAGGAAGGTTTTTGATGGACAGATTGTATGTTGAATTGGATTTTATGTGTCTATAGTACTACAACCATATTGTATGTGTCTATAGTACTACAACCATATTGTATGTGTCTATAGTACTACAACCATATTGTATGTGTCTATAGTACTACAACCATATTTTAGCTGGTAATTCTGTTAATCCAAGAGCTGTGATAAGCCCTTCGGAAAGTTCTAGGCAATTGCGACGAGCCTTCCGAAAGCGAGATTTTCAAATGCGTATAAAAACCATGCTAATTGCTTAGTCGGCTGCAAATTTGATCAGGAATAGGCCTACGCGACAACCATCAGTAAAGCACAATGCAACCTGCCTCGTACTCCTACACACTCAGTACGCTCACATGGAACCCTAATATTCCTCTGCCTCAAGGTCGGCTGACTTACCCAACCCTTCTGTGGGCTGTGATAGTGGGCGAGGACAGACCCGGAAACTTGAATTTAACTCATTATGGGCATACAGATTCATATTATATGCAAGCAAACGAAATTATCATGCACTTGTGTGAGAATCGACATCGTACTTTCATAGCTCGTGTGATCAACATAAATCGTGGTTTTACCCACCTAAAATACTTCCACCATCACTTACCAACACAATAAGATCACATTGCACTATCAGATAACTATACCGAGTTGCTTTCGTGAATTGCAAGCAAAGAAATAATCATAATATTGTGTGAATCTATACATCGTAATTATATAACTTGTGTTACTGACATAATTAAAGAATACATACACTAGCCTATCAAGCGCCATCTTAGTGTATTATATTACAACAACAATGCAATGCAGAGTATAAGGGCGGGAGTCACGTGAATACGCATGGTAATCTGACACAATCCTACCCCGCCACCCTTCCACCTCTTTCGATTAATCTTATTTTGTATTATATCTGCCCGCATTCCTCATCATTACTAATAATTTTTGGGTACCTATTCTTCACATGTGCCTGCTTATTCAAGTGTATGCATAGGTGGAGCCATAAAAGTGTTTTATAGGCGAGATACAGAGCGTTCTTTCTTACCAATCACCCCACTTTCCCTCCACCTCGTCCTTCCTCCACCCGTGTGGCCCTCACTCTCACTCATGGAAAAGATAAATCCTCTCCCTTCTAAGCCATCTTTTCTCTCCTAAATAAGCTAGGTAGTTTAGATACAATCATAAGGATCAGTAGATCTGTTGTTGCTTGCTTTACTTTGTATCCTCTCGCGCTACCGCCAGACGCTGCAGACGCTTTGTCAACGCTCTCACGATATCGATCATAATTTGAGTATGAACTACTCATCCTCTTCATTCTTGTGCATGAAAGGTGGTTAAGAGCACGTTTAACCATCCTGTAGCTTAGTAAGTAACACTGCACGATATTTCGCTGTGTATTGACTGATAAACTTTGTGTTTATCACAAGACTCCTGCTCGGACAGGGCGCCACTAGCGCCATCTATTGTTTTGTTTTGCTTTGTAAACAAACGCTCTCTTATTACTATTTTATATAAAATCGTAGCCCCTAATTTTACCCATTACCTACTGTAGTAAGTATCTATTTAACTGCCTTGTATGTAAGTAAAGCTTTGCATATTAATTTGCTAAAAACAATATTGTTTACTAACTAACCTGCCTACAGGGACTAACGCCGACGTCATTTTGTAAACAAACTTTTTTGGGGGGATTATACATATTAAATTCCAGCAAATGTTGTACCAAATTTAAGTGCATTCATTTATCTTTTCCCCCTAGATATATTCTTGACTTTTTCTCCTCAGACTGATTTTACTTTAAGCTAAGGGTGGTATTTGTACAAACTAACCTAGCCTAACCCAACCTGCCAAGCTTTTAACCTAACCCAAACCTAGCCTAGCCTATAGCCAGCCAATCTGTTTTATTATTAACTCTTGTAGATATTGTATTTAGTATCCTACTGTAGCTATACAGTATATATCTGTAATTTTAGTTGTTGCTTGCACGATCTTGTAATAACCTTTGACTGATACACTTTTTTATCTAAAAAGAGTAGGCTACTGCTTTACTAGGCTACAGCGACACCAGGGCCATCTGTTGACACAGTATATTAACCCCTTGTGTGCAGTCACACTTTATTTTTATAATCTCTATTTGGTGAATTGTATATTTAGTTACATATTCTGTTATACATATATTTGTTTAAGGTTAGGTTATCACACCTGGTAACCTATTTCTGCGAATTTCAATTTTATTATTTTCAGTTAGGCTATTCAACGCTGGTAGCCTATTATTGCGTATTTCAATTTTAAACAAAAACTTTTGGTTAGGCTATCGCCCCTGGGAGCCTAATTCTGCGTATCTCAACATTTTTGTTTTCGGTTAGGCTATCACCCCTGATAACCTATTTCTGCGTATTTCAGCATATTTGTTTTCGGTTGAAGTGATTGAAGTGTTTTTAAAGTGAATGAAGTTATTTAAAGTGAGTGAAGTGTTTTTTAAGTGAGTGAAGTGATCTGAAGAAAGTGACTGTCACCATGCCTCGAGCTTGTGCGAACTGCGCCGGTAGGTTTGGTGAGTCCATGTTTGCTACTGTCGATCTTCAAGTCTGCCGGCTCTGCCAGCAACGAGAGAATTTTACAGTGAAATTAGATGAAGCCTACAACAAGATCAACGTCATCACCATGAAGCTGGAATCACTCCAAGAGTTTGTAACACTCAACGTTGGAGTACCACAAACTTCAATTGTCATCGCAACTCCAGCAGCCACCAACGCCCCAACGTCAACTGCCAACAATTCAACGCCTACAGTTGCCACTTCAGCTGATGTTTCCGATACTCAAGATACAAATAATGACTCTCTTCCCCCTCAAGACAACTTCCGTGTTGTGAGGAACAACGTTTGCCCCAAGACCAGGAAACACATACCGATTACCGAGTGTCAAAACCGTTTCCAGATACTCACAGACTCAAATGACGAAGAGGAAATAGAAGAAGTCCGGCTCGTGGGAGACTCGATGATACGTGGTCAGCTCACAGAGTTTTGAGCCAGGGCACCTAAGACCAGGAAGCGTTTTTGTATCCCTGGTGGTGGTGTGGACGACGTAGTTGCAGCAGTTGACGAAGTATCAAAGCTGACCCCTGCTAATACCATGTACGTCATCCACGTTGGATCCAACGATGTACAGCGAACCCGGTCGGAAGATTTGCTTTTAAAGCACCAGCAGCTGATCATGTCATTTAAGGAGAAGTCATCAAGGATCATCGTCTCAGGAATCGTCCCCCGGCTCGGTGTAGAGAGCCGATTTTACAACATAGCCACCAGCACAAATCGTTGTCTAGCAAATCTCTGCAGGAAGGAGAACGTGGGATTCGTCGACACCTGGGACAATTTCTACTACGATGACTATTTGTTTTCGGACGATGGAGTTCATCTGAACCAGGTGGGAGCAGCACGTTTTGGGCGTCTTCTCAACGATGCGGTGAAGGATTTTCGGAGAAGAAATCGACTCGGCACGGGACAACCAGGAAGGAGGACCGAAGACAGCGAGGACGTCAACCTACAAAGGAATTAAATACTAATCCGTCAAGAACCGCGAATTTGGATAAAGCTCCACCAACACGACCCAAATTCAAAACCGCCAGGGATAACAACCGAGGACCGAGGACAGCCATGAATGTAAATGTAGATCCGACCAGAACCAAAAATTTGATGAAAGAACGTTCTGCGAGTTCTAAAACCGCAACTTTAAAGGTTTTCTATGCAAACGCTCGTAGCATACGCAATCAATTTTCAGATTTAGAGGAACTAGTGTTTACTGAAAATTATGATGTGATTGACATAACAGAATCTTGGCTCAATACAGAAGATAGACTTTTTAACAGAGTATTCACTTCCCGGTTATGTAATGTTTGAGAACAGCCGAATAAATAAAAATGGAGGTGGCGTTTTATTTTATATCAAAGAAAGTCTTAACCCGACCCTCGTGTCAAAACCTCAAATTGTGAACGTCGACACATCTTTTGTGCTAATAAAGAATAATAAAGGTACACAAATAATACTTGCGTTAATATACAGACCTCCAGCTCAATCAGTGCAAACTGACCGAGAAATTTACGAACAAATTGCAGATGTAAGTAACTCACAAGATACCGTAATTTTTGGCGACTTTAATTTACCTGTAACCAAGTGGGGCGATACTCTTACTTCACACTCCGGACATAACTTGTATACGAACTTGCAAGGGAGTTCGCTTTATCAATTTGTTCGAACGCCGACCCGTGGTAATAACGTTCTTGACATTGTACTTGCAACAAAAGAAGAATTGATAGAGAATTTGAATGTTGGTGATGAATTCAGTAACAGCGACCATCGTACGATAACTTTCACTTTAAAGTTTACTAGTAACGAACCAAATAGTAGCATCGAAAAAGTCCCTAATTTCAAGAACGCAAACTTCCATAAACTTAGAGCTATGTTTAAAGAAACCGACTGGAGCTTTTTAATTAACAATAACAACATAAATACATCTTGGAAGTTATTCGAAACCACTTACCTAAAAGCAGTGCAAGACTGCATACCATCGAAAATACGGCGTCCAGGCCAAAATAATAAGCCCAAATGGTGGAATAAAGATATTTCAAACTGCCTGCTTGCTAAAAAATTTGCTAATGATAGATTAAAATCCTCACAAAATGACGAAGAACGGGTGAAATTTGTAGAGCTACGACGCAAAGCCAAAAAGTTAATTAAACAAAGTAAAAAGACTTTAGAGTTACATATTGCGAATCAAAGTAAAACAAACCCGAAAGAATTCTATAGTTATATCAGAAAGAAAAAAGTAGTTACTTCAACTGTTGGACCGTTAGTCGATGAAAATGGAGAATACACCAAAGACGAAGTACAAATGAGTAATGCCCTCAATACCTTCTTTGCATCAGTTTTTACAACAGAAGACCTCAGTGATATCCCTACATCGCCGATTCAGATTGATAATTCAGATGTTCTAAGCAATATCACCATTACAGAGAGAGAAGTATTGAATTGTTTAGATAAACTCAAGGTAAATAAAACGCCAGGACCTGATACAATCTCGCCTAGAGTTCTAAAGGAAGCTAAGGATGAGCTCTCCAAACCACTGACATTACTATTCAATAAATCCTTGCAGTCTGGAACTATGCCTGATCAGTGGAAGCTAGCCAACGTAACACCGATATTCAAAAAAGGCAGCAAATCCCTACCCAGTAACTATCGTCCAATTAGCTTAACCTCAGTTGTATGTAAAATGCTAGAAACGGTCATACGAGACAGACTCGTAAATCACTTAGAGGAAAATAACATACTTAAAGATACTCAACACGGCTTTCGTAAAAAACGTTCCTGTTTAACAAACCTCTTAGACTTCTTCCACGATATCCTCAACCTCTACGATGAGAGTAAAGCTGTAGATATTATATACCTTGATTTTCAAAAGGCCTTTGACAAAGTTCCCCACAAACATTTACTGCTAAACCTAAAAGCGCATGGAATACAAGACGGTGTGTTGAAATGGATAGAAAATTGGCTCAGCAACAGAAAGCAAAGGGTAGTCATAAACGGTAAAGCATCTAAATGGACCAATGCAAGTAGCGGGGTACCCCAGGGATCGGTACTAGGACCAATTATCTTTCTAATTTACATCAACGACATAGATGAGGGTCTCACCTGTACAATCTCAAAATTTGCTGACGATACAAAAATTGCAAATAGCGTACTCTCAAAAGAACAAGTTGACGATATGCAACACAATCTAGATAAATTGTCATGTTGGGCCCAAATTTGGCAAATGAGTTTCAATGTGGATAAATATAAAGTACTACATGTCGGATACCTAAATGAGAAAGCAAACTATTCGATGAATGGCACTCAGCTTAAGAATGTAAACAGAGAAACCGATCTGGGAGTAACAATATCGAGTAACCTAAAACCGAGTCAACAATGTTCAGAAGTTGTTAAGAAGGCAAACAAAATAATTGGCTTTATAGGCAGGTCATTTGAGCATAAATCCAAAGAAGTTATCCTAACCCTTTACAATTCCTTAGTCCGCCCTCTTCTGGAATACTGCGTTCAATCCTGGTGCCCTTATTACCAAAAAGATATAAACAAGCTAGAACGAGTTCAACGTAGAGCTACCAAAATTATACCTAGCCTAAAGAACAAACCATACGAAGAGCGTCTTAGAGAATTAAATCTATTTCCTTTAACCCAGCGCAGATTAAGAGGTGACTTAATTCAAGTGTTCAAAATCATCAAAGGCATCGACACTATCGACCAATCTAATTACACGCGGGGAAACGGTTGCAAAATTATTGGTAAATCTTTTAACTCGCACGAATCTAAGAATTTCTTCTTCAATCGAGTTGTCAACTTGTGGAATGGGCTTCCCCGAAACGTTATAGACTGCATCACCGTTGATTCATTTAAACTCCGCGTAGACAAATATCTCTCATCAAACCCGCGACTGACTGCGTTTGTAAATGAATAACTTTATTTTATCCCCCCCTCAGTTACTAACCCCTCTGTCCTCTACTAACTTCCTAATCCTGCCACGGACATTAGTTCCAGGGCAGTAATTCCCTTTCCAATGTTCCCTTACCCACTCTAAACCACTGTTTGGACACTTGATCCTCAGTGTTTTGGAGGACAAGCAACCTAGAAGGGTCACTAGATCTGTTGTTGCTTGATTTCCTTTGTACTGCTTTGTACTCCTTTGTACTCCTTTGTACTACCTCGCGCCGGCCGACGTGCCTATGCATGCCAGACGATTCAACTACCAACCACAACCACACGATTTTTTCGGGGACAATTATATATTAGCGAATGTGACATATTATTTCCAAAATGTTGATGTGATTTCATCCACCCAATTCTGACAAATTCGATTCTTCGACCATGTTGCCACACCAGGGGTTGGGTTGGTCCTACTCGGGTATAGCAGCCAAAAGGTTAATTATCAAAGTCAACTTATTTATAGCCTGAAATTCACAACTGGCTATGAAACAAAGAATAAATCTTAGATATTTATCCTGGAACATCTCCTACTTAAAGGGAATGTCTGCTGCCATAAATATCACACTGTAAACAGTATTCGATAATTATTGTAGCTATAGTGTAGTGACAAGCAATAACTGTATTGTCTTTGAATTTTCCTTTAATTTGTCCTTTCACTAATAATGCTAGAATTCAATTTTTGTACTCCCTCTTAGTTATTATTTTAATGGGCAGGTTTAGGATTAGCGTGAATTGCATGTATTTATTTAGTGTTCAAGGTTCTTGTTTGCTCAATACCGATAAGATACCAAAAACACTGAATTATATTTTAACTGTCTGGTTGCAGTTTTCCTTCCAAAAAAACAAAACAAAATAGTAACCCTCGAAACTATCAAAAAAGCCTGAATTTGGGTAGATGTTCCTGACTTCCTGAGGTCATACCTTAAGAAGGAATCGGTACAAATTTTACGTCTCGTAAAATTAGGCTTAAGGGGAGATGACCGTTTGTCTGGTCCCCCTTCTTCCTCATGTCAATCCCTATTAGTTTAAGATTTTATTATGTTCGGTCCATCAGTTTGGCGATTTTAAGACGTTTCACCCCATTTCTTTGTCATTAAGACTTTTCGTTTCATTTAAGTGTCGATTTTTTCCTGGCGAGCGATAGCGAGCCTTTAACTTAAGATAAACAGGCCTTTGGCCGGGACATTTCTCTCTCGAAAAATTTACAAATTTATCTTAAAAGAGGGTATTGGGGGGTGTATTCTTTAGCTTGATGGAGTTCTAGGGAGGAAACTATAACAAATTATAAAAAGATACATAATGAACAAATAAATAAGTCCATGTCCCCTTAAGTCCATGTCCCCTTAAGTCCATGTCCCCTTAAGTCCGATATAATAAGTCCATGTCCCCTTAAGTCCGATATAATAAGTCCATGTCCCCTTAAGTCCGATATAATAAGTCCATGTCCCCTTAAGTCCGATATGCTTTGATGTTTGAGTCCTGTGCCTGGCTTACCACTAACTTATGGGCAATATCAACTTTAACCCCTACTGTAACGGCGACGTCTTTTCAATTTTAGTCTAGCTATATTTCAACGAGTTTATGCAGTTTAAGAAGGATCTTAGGTAGTAAAATAGTTTAAGTGAGAGAGTTCGATACCTCTTAATTGCTGGTGGGCCTTTTTAAGCTGAATACAATCGTTTAATAGTAGCCAGAAACAAGTTAAAAGGACGGCACCGGTACGGAAACGGTTAAGACCTTGGCTAATTCCACCCAACCACCCATGTGATAATACTGGAAATATGATTAATTTTCCTTACTATTATAATTTACTTTGCTGTAAGAATGAACGTATACAATATTGTTAATTAGTGCTGATATTAGAGAAGATGGGATGCACAGGGAATATTTTATAGATTTTTTATCCGCCGAAATAGTAGTGCAGGTCAAGGAAACAGACAAAACAGATCTCTCAACAAACAAATTCAGACGGGTGTTATATAAGGTTATTTTCTAATTGATTGTGTGGTTGTTTGGTGGTTGTGTGGGTGGTTGTTGGTTAGTTATGTGGATGTTGAGTATTGGTGTGGGTAGTTGAGTGGGTTTTGGTTAGTTGTGTGAGTGTTGGGTATGGTGTGGGTGTTGGATGATTGTGTGGGTAGTTGGGTGGATATTAGGGTGTTCAGAGCATGTGTTATATTTGTGCGACTGCATAGAAGTGCGCTTATTGTAAAGTAGGAGTAGGAAGTAGCTATATATTACCAAGAACCCATGACTCTCATACTATTGATAATAACATTCATGCACAATTGTCTTTCTAATAATATCTTCCTGGTATCGTTTTTTATGTAATTATCGCCACCATCGCCATATATTCCTCCAGCACCAGAACTCGCATCAAACTCCTCCTCCATCATCACATTCACCTCCACCAATCACCAGCATCATCTCAACCTCATTCTCCACCATCACATTCACCACCACCATTCATAAGAACCATCTCGGAATCCTCCCTCCACCGCCACCATTCACCAGCAGCATCTCCACCTCCTCCTCCACAGTCATACACACCATCACCACCTCAAACCCCTCCCCAACTATTAAATAAAACACCACCACCATCAACCGGATATCAATAGGACTGAAAAGATAATGGTTTGTTCTCCTAAATCAAAAGGACATGATCCTTAAAATAGGTTAAAACAATCACACAAAATATTCTTACAATCTTGTCAGATACTGTATATTGAGCTTTTCAGTTAATCTGTATCAATTCGTTCAGTGAGTGTTAGTTGAAAATTCCTCCTTTCGTATTTTCCCATGACCTTGACCTTTGACCTAGACGTTTTACCTGTAACAAGCGAGATGACGTTTTGATCTCATCCACGATAAAAAAGGTCCGCTTAGCATACAATTTGTATGTATATACTCTGGCACCTTCCCCAGTTTTTGTTATTTTATTTATTTATTTTTATTTATGGGGGTGGCTGACTCGAAACAGCCCGGACAGGGACATCACATCAGAAAAACAAGACAATGCAAAACATAAAAATCTCACACACATCAAGGTCGCCCAGGAGAAATACCCAGAGACCCAGGCCCATTTGGGGTCCCCAGTAGCATACTGTAGATAGTGGATAATTTGTTCCTTGAGAAGTTTAAATCATAGTGTCACAGGGCCCATTGCTATTTTGTATAAGTCAATGGTGTCCCTATCGCTGAGTTTAAAGTCTAGGGTGAGAGTCAATGGTCATGCCGGTCACACAGAGCACGGGATCATGATTACACACGCACACACTCGCACACGCACAAACACACACATTTATTCGTGGCAGTGATTGTTAAATCAGGTTCTTATTTTTTGTATATTATACTTATTATTTGTACAGACATTTGGTTAACATTAGTACCGGTACGTTATTTATCTGTATATAAACTATTTTTGTGGCAACACCTGGGTAACACAAATCATAACTACCGTAAAAGTCCTTAGGTTCTGGTGTCTTGTAGGTAGTATACAGTATAAGCATTGACAGATTTTATCTCGGTTATTTTTGTCATCGGTATCGATTGAAAGGCAATTTGTATATTTTGAACAGGTTTGCTTTGGTTACCTGATGGCCTCGCTCCAAGCTACACAGTCCTCTGTACCTTCTGTGTCAAGTACCCAACCCTGATATCCTTCCTGTGCACCACCTCCTAAGACATCTTTGCCTATACTATCAAACGTTTAATACATTTCCCTCATCCTACGACTTAAACTGTTTGAAGCTCCGTGTTTCCCAATATTTTGACTCTAATGTACCTTGAATTTGGCTCTGTCGCTCTTTAATTTTAGAGTGAGGTGGGGGGTGTAAGGGATGCACTCAATGCAGTAAACTTTGCCTTTTGTATCATTACACATATAATAAAACACAAAGCCATCATCATCCATTCTATCTCATAATCAAACTACTACAGTCTGGCAATAAGTCCCACCTCACCGGTTTCCCTCTATACAGTCACTCTCTCAACTCTATAGTCAGGTTAGTCCCTCTCCCACTGTGGCTCTAAACATCCACCTCACCATGCTCATTTCACAACGCTTAGGTCATCAGATGTCTTCCTCTTTGATAATCACGGTCATTATATCAGCACTCGAACTTAATTAACTTTCTTCCGAAATGCAATTACCGGTAACAAATTCATATATAGATGCAATTTTGTTTGATAAAGTTTCCTCAGTGATACGATAACATTACCAACCGTGCTTCTACGTGCGAGAGGCGGTACTGACGCTAATTGGCCGAATCCAAATTGACAGTGGATTGAATAACTTATTACTTGCCATCAACCAGTTCATCCCAGCCCAGCACATGAACCAGTAGAGTACTCCCGCCAGTGCAATCAATATTAACTTGATAAAAGGCATCAGATGAGATAATGTTGGTTTTGGTTCTGCAGACAAACATTGTTCGATTATTTTTGTGCGTTATTATACAGCAAAATTTGCGATGCAAATTAAGTGTTTCGATGCATTATATGCATATAAGTACAATGTTACGGTATTTAGTCGGTGGGTCTGTATTACGTTGGTAATGACGTTGATGAAAACCCCCATTGGTTCCAGTGTCCAGGAAAGGCAGGGAAGTATAGCCCATCTCTCCTTTGTAACCCGTAATTATGTGAGGCCGGCAACCAACACCAATATACCACTTTATGGCTATATAATTATATAACTCAGCTTAATTACCCGTTGAAGATACTCAAATGTTCCGGTTATAATTATTACCACCTTCTTCCCCTGGCGTCGCTGTCGATATTTATATACAGTATATTAGAATCCGTTGTTCTACCAACCTTCCCCTCAAATTAAACTATTGAATCTAACGAATATCATCGGAATATGGAACCAATTCTTTTTTTGACACTTCCTCGCGGATATAGACGTCTGGCGGCAGATAGATATAAGATTCACCTTTCAACAGGAGTATAATAAGTGTATATGTTGCTTGACTGACCAATCTACAGTAGTCACTAAAATTGTATCCTTCCTCTATTGACTGAATGTGTTATATACTGTATATACCTATTCTTGTATATGTATGGTCATATGTATGGTTATATGTATGGCTCGAATATTCCTTGATTTTGGCCCTCTCACTCTTTCAACTCTGGGGGAGGCACTCGTAACAGGCAGTTCTGCCTTTTGCCTCCCTCATTCACATAGAACAAAAAAATATAGGTATTAGCTTTTGTGAAGTACTAATTAAGGGAATTTATAACGGGCTGAACCTCGGACGTGTAGGAAAGAAGATGGTGTAGTATGGCTAAGTTATTTAATGTATCGTATTGCACTTCTCCATCATCCGTACCTAATCAACCATCTCTTCTGCTCCATTCTCCACAACCCACTGACTCTCAATTCTTCTTTTGACAACAGTAATAATATTACTGTGAGGTATGAGATACCATATGTTATCATATAAAGACATGATACCTGATACCAGCCGTAATAAACACACACACACACACACACACACACGCATCTTTACTGCATATTGGATGCTTTCAACAAATGCAATAGTGTTTATATATATTGTAAGGATTATGGGAGAGCCAAAAACTGATAAGTTAACCATGTACTGTATATACAAGGAAACATTTTGCTGTGTGTGTGTGTGTGTGTGTGTGTGTGTGTGTGTGTGTGTGTGTGTGTGTGTGTGTGTGTGTGTGTGTGAGTGTGAGTGTGTGCGCGCGCGTTTGGCTAGTATTTTTTCACAAGTACCGATTATGACTATATATTAGTTTGGTGCAACGCTCACACTAAAATGTGTCGTATGGTTTTGTAAGGTGTACCGTTAGGGTAGGCCTACAGTATAATTATACTACGATAGAACGAGGACAGTCAATTTAGTCATGGTAACAGCATTTGTACCCTGGTGTGAGTGTGACCAGTGGAGAGGGAGGAGGTCCTGATGTCCCCGTCTGATAGTCCGAGGCTGCTGGACAATGTATGGTGTGTTGTGTTACGGTGCTGGTCAATGGAAAGGTTGTTGTTGTGAAGGTAGTTGGTGGTCAATGGCCTTGTTCTTGATGGTAGTGTACTGAGTTGTGCAAGTGAGGGTATTGCACATTAATTGACCCAACCCAACTTTCGTTGGGTTTGTGGTGATATGATATGTTAAAGATGACGATGTTAGTATCGTTTATGGTAATTATAGTGATGAATCAACAAAGGTGTAATCGGTTGAAAGGATGAATGTAAGAATGACATGGGATATATGAATACACCATCATCCCCAACTGGTTCGTTATATCTTATGTTCGCCATTTAGCAACAAATAGAAAACTCATAATCTTACATGACACCTAGGAGATTTTGACACATTATGGATAAATACTGGCATTCTTAATATTCCGTGTACCAAGGAATAAAGGAAGAATAAACAAAGTCAATGAAAATCAAATCCATGTATCCAAAAGTGTCCTTCAATCATGCACAATCCTTATCAACTACTTTGTGCTGAGCGAGATGTACAGTATATTGGCAATACTCAATTTCCCCAGCGGCACCACCATCCATGAACCAAACTCCCTGACAATACCAATATATACAGTATACAAACAAACTAATGGGTTGACGGAAATGTAGAGAACCATGTGGAGGTGTTTTAGTTTTAGGAACCAGGGATGTTATAACGAGAGTGTGAGCATAGTCTTAATATCATTGAGATATTGTTACTAATATTGGGATATTTATTTATCTTCTTTTTTGTGTGCACTCTTTCCTATATTTACTGACTTATAACAGCAGTGTCATAAATAAATGACACATGTGCCGCATGGCATAAAAACCTCATTGTCGCAATGTAAATATGTTGTAATGTTGACCGATATATTGTGTATTATGAAATTATGGCAATAAAGCCTTCTGAATTGAAAATATATTGAATGGAAGTAAAATAGTACTTTAGTGTTATTGTGAAAGAACATTTCTATAAGCTTAATGATATACTGTGTAGGCTATGGAGTGTCTTGATAGGACAAATCAGTAAGGTATCGTGGGATGTGAGATATTGTGATGGTACGTCCACTGTCCTATAATTCACACCCACACAACATTCTACACGTGATTCACATATTGGGCTCACATGTTTATCTAGATTATCAATTTTACAATATCTTACAGTATATTGCACACCCACTCCGCACTCTGCACATACCGTACCGTTCACACAACTGCCTTACACATACAGTATATTGCACACCCACTCCGCACTCTGCACGTACCGTACCGTTCACACAACTGCCTTACACATACAGTATATTGCACACCCACTCCGCACTCTGCACATACCGTACCGTTCACACAACTGCCTTACACATACAATATTAAGGTGGCTAGTCAACAGCAAACACACATTCTCAATATGTGAGGTAATTCTAAAACTGTTAGCATATTTAACTTTAATTGGGAAGGGATAGGTTCTTTGGAGTAACTTCCAATGTAACATTATTACCGTACATATGGCAAGATGCTGTGTTCGTAGGACATTTCAACATGTGGATCCTATTTGTCATGTGACCTTTGATACTACAAGGATAGCAAGCTTTGTGAATATTATATAAACCAAGTTAGCACCAGCATAGATGGGCTATAATGAAATGAATATTAGCCAAACATAGGATATTTACTTTGCATGTTGAAGATCACGTTATCCGATCGAAGGTAGGCAATTTTGTTAATACTACATTGAAATACAGGCAGTTAAACTTCGAAAGCATAGGAAACACCAATCAACATGCATCAATACAGCCATATCAGTTAAAAATATGGTAACTCTCTACATACACTTTATATGGGTATCCTACAGCACTCAAATTTAAATACCAGACACAAATATCTGAATCACATTTTACCACTATAACATTTTAACTGAAACAATCAAACTAAAATCAAGCTAAATCCTTTGAGTAACAAAGTAAAACATAGTGAAATAACAGAAAGAGCTGGCTCATATCTCAGCTAAACTATTGTCTGTAAATGGGTAAAGTGGCGAACATTACCAGGGCACGGGAACCAATTATATTCAATTAGACATTATCTGACTGAAACCTAAGTACTGATAATTGTCGATAATCTTGAGCGACGACACGAAAACTGTGATACTGGATCATTAGCAGTGATCATGGTGTGTAGCGAAAAGAACAACTAGATTCTTTTAACAACTTGGAATATATATTACGAATTAACTGAAACTGAAAAGCCAACTAGACATCATTAGTATCGGTACTAAATACTACAATATATGTACAACTGGTTAAAGTCCCTAGCGATCCTACAGGTGATGAAATTCTTAAGGAAATAGTGGCTATGTTTTTGGTCTATTAATGTATATATTAATTTTGTTTTTAGTTTCCCCGCTAGACCTCCATCAAGCTTAAAAAAACGCCCCTAGACCACCTCTCAAGATAAATTTGTACATTTTTCGGTAGATAAATTTTCCGGCCAAAGCCCGATTCCTCATAAAATTACAGGCTCGCTATCGCTCACCAGGATAAAATCGACACCTAAATGGCACGAAAGGCCTTCAATTTGACAACGAAATGGGGTGAAAGGTGTTAAAATCGTCAAATTAATGGGCCGAACGTCTAATAATCTCAATACTAATAGGGCTAAACACGAGGGAGAAGAGGGGGAAAAAAAACCCAGCCCAACCTCCCTTAAGGAGAGTTGCAGTTAAAGTAAAGCATATACTGTAGGTAATCTAAGTGACCACATTCCACTGACCTTATTGACAGCGTAACTTCATCCAAGTCAACCTTACCTGGAAAATAGAGTATTATAAGTTAGAACCTATACACGTTATACCGAGTAACATATTAACCACTTCTGTACCGACGAAGTCTCTTTAATTATAGTCTAGCTATATTTAGACGATGTTGTGCAGTTTAAGTAGGATCTGTGGTAGCAAAAAGCGTTAAGTGAGATAGTTCGAAGCCTGTTAATTGCTGAAGGCCCATTTTAAACTGAATAAAATCGTCTAATAGTAGCCAGAATAAAATGTAAATAACGTCGCCGTTACATAAGGGGTTAAAAGGATGATGTTGTCAAAGGTGCTAATATTTGGGCTTCACCTTTGACGACATCATCCTACCGACATTTTACCGACATCATCGGTAATGATTGGGTACTTATTACCGGTACCGAAACTACCACCAATTATTTCTCAATATTATAGAATAAGGATGTTGCAAAGATCATGCTAAAATGTGTTTCAACCTCCGGAAATACATTGTATGTGCACTATATAAAGCACTGTAAAAACAAAACAAAATATCCTCTATAACACTCGCTATTGACGGCAGTAAAACTCTTTATTAATCCCCATACTGGCAAAATAGATGCTGATTTCAATAAGTCATGGGGGGGGGGGGTTATACTCAGAAAATTGCATACATCTGAGTGTTTTAAGATCGTTGGATAATAATGGGGAAAAAACATTTTCCGGGGATTGTAACTCATTCGGTTATACTGATGTTCTGGACCGACAGTTAGCCCATCGATCTGTTTAGGCCTAATAGGTCTGCTATATATGTCTTTAAGAGCTGAAATGTGTTATAAGGGAGAAAGAAAAAAAACCGCTAAAATACAGTATACTGAAAACAATAAGTTTTTGAGCCAGTACCCAACCAGCGGGGGTGTGGGGGCAGCAGCCCCCAACCAGCGGGGGTGTGGGGGCAGCAGCCCCCACCCATATACTAGATTAGGTTAAGTAAGGTTGTTAGGTTAGGCTAATCGCCTAGCACATTTAAAAAAAAAAAAAAAAAAAAAACTAACCCAACCAGCGGGGTTGTGGCGCCCCCACCTATAATACTAGGATAGGTTAGGTAAGGTTGTTAGGTTAGGCTAATGTCTTCCCAAAGTTGACTATTTTTATAACATAAGATATTAGGCTACCCACTCCACCCCGTGAAATCCGAGCCAGCTTTCGTCAAAAGTTGGCTCGGGTCTTCACAAAATTGGGTTTTATGGGTTTGCAATTTGGGAAAACCCGAGCCAAGTTTTGATACAAAACGCTATATTATTGTATATTTACGCTTTTAACCCCTCATTTTCCCTGAACTTCATAGCCCTCACCACTAGTATGGGGCGTGTTTTTAGATTGTTGGATAATGGGTGAATACTCATTTCAGCTCCTCTTCAGTATAAAACAACACTATATCTGAAGGAAAAAATCAAAAATACAAACTAAAACTTACTGAAATCGCTGTCGGTCCAAAAAGTCAGGTTTACCCTAATTTCAAGTACTGTATAATGATGAAAACTACCTAAAACCAAACGGATAAAACATGGGAAAACTAGTGGTAGTTTCGGTAATATTTGCCCATTGCGTTTTAAACAATCCGCCTATTCTTGATACGAAAGTTTGGGAAAAGGTTAGCTTTTGGACCGACAGTAGTCCCATCGATCTTTTTAGGCCTAATAGGCTCGCACCCTTATTGTTCATGTACTTTCCTCCAGATTTTGAGAAGTGAGTGTTTTTATGGTCTTAATTATAATTCCAATGTGGGATACACGATGGGTTGAGAAGGGGTTTCCCCCCCCCCCCCATGAATTATTGAAATCGTCATCTATGTTGCCAGCAGGGGGTAAATATCGATTATACTGCATAAAGAAGGCGTTTGTAAACAGTGAGGATGTCCGAAAGAGCTCTGACATTGATTAGAATGGGCGTTTTTTCTATTTATATCGGGTCTCATAAATATGATCAAAATTATTCTCCCACAGTGGATTATACATGAGTACAGTATAAGGATTCCATAGACCTACATTGTCCCTAATAAATTATGTATAATAAGGCTGCGAGCCTATTCCCTATAATTATCAAATGTTGATCATTGCATGTTGACTATACAAGCTCTCGTGTGATACCGGCTTAAATCTCCGTCTTAACCCAGGGACGTCCTTTTCATCATATTCTGGCAACTATTAGACGATTGTATTCAGCTTGGGAAGGACCTCTAGCAATAATAAGGCTTGAAACTATCTCAACCAATCCTTTTAACTACCAAAGATTCTTCCTAAGCTGCATAATATCGTATAAGTATAGCTAGAATAAAATATAACACGTCGCTGGTACTCAAAGGGTTAATAGTCAGCAACGATGTATAGAGACTGCATCTAAATCTCTGCAGTAATAGTCAGCTGTGATGCATAGAGGCTACACGTAAATCTGTCGAAACAGTAGTGTCGTTGCAAATTTAAGTTCTGGCACTGAACATTTTGGAATAATTCAAGGAGCCAACCGCCGCGGTTCGCACAGTTTCTGCGTTTGCTTCTTATTTGACCGTTTTTTAGTCGCCCCCTTCACCCCCCAGGACTTATTGTCATCATCATAATATTATTATGGCAGCAGGGGTCAAATAACCGATAGCCGTGGGATAATTTCAGGGTCAATATTGAAGACGCACCACAATATTGGTAGAAAATCATTTGACATGTCATTTTATTCTACATATTATACCCAACATATTTACATAATCAGATGTTTTAGGAAACTATTATTACTACTATTCTATAGGTATTTAGGTTAGGTTAGGTTTAGTTAGGTTAGGTTATACAAAAAATGTTTCCGCCAGATACAAATTATATAGCCAACTTTTTATTTACATTACTGCCAACTAATGGGTTTATGGCTCTCGAAAATCCAAAAACCCAAGCCAACTTTTCATTTACATTACTGTGCATTTCCAATACAAAAAACACTTAAATCCTAGCCAACTTTGCCAAAACTTGGCTCGGGTTTTCAAGAAAATGGGGTTTATGGGTCTCAAAAATGCAAAAACCCAAGCCAACATTTTATTTACATTACTCTCCATTTTCAATAAAAAAAAACGTCAACTCCGAGTCCACTTTGGTTCGATGTTATTTTAATACCACGAATTTTGTTGATATATTTGAAGATAGGGGAAAATATTAAGGAAACCACCCACCAATTATTTTCATTATTTTTTGTTTAGTTTTAGTTTATTTGCATCAATATATAGTGATTGACATTAGTTTCAACCTCCGCAAAAATAGTTTTCCCCTTTATCCAACGATCTTAAGACACGGCGCCCGATAGTGGGGAGGGCTATGAAGATCAGGGAAAATGTGGGGTTAAAGACATAAAAAGGCGATATAATGGCTTTTATGATGAAAGTTGGCTCGGGTTTTGTTGTTTTTCAACTTGAAAAAACCCCAAAATGAAAAAACCCGAGCCAAGTTTTGGCAAAAGTTGGCTCGATTTTAAGATTTTTCAGCTGCATAAAAGACAGCAAGTGCAAAAAAGAAGTTGGCTCGGGTTTTTAGTATAACTAAATAAGTTGGTCACCAATTATTTTGCAATATTTGAAAACAAATATGGATTTTATATGCTCTAAACATAATATGAAAATGTGTTTTAAGCCTCGGCAAAACCTAATAAAAATATATGGTACTAAAATGGAATTTTGTCGTAACATGGTTGTCACTACCTTCCTATAGACGGCACCGATTTGTACACACGCCATTTTCACCTGTCTCCCGAGGTCTGTCCACCAGCTTTTTAGTCCACTCCACCTGCCCATCTCTGTCGATAGGTTGGGTTGTTTGGTTAGGTTACTATACTAGGTCTCAGAAAGAAGATTCGTAGTTGCGGTAGTATTTACGGTATCTGGACACTTCGAGCGAATTCATATTCGAGCGGAGGCGCATTTAGGTTCGGTTCGGTTCGGTTCGGTTCGGTTCGGTTCGGTTAGGTTAGGTTAAGTTAAGTTAGATTGTGCATCCGCTCGATCAGGAATTCGCTCGAAGTGACTCGCATTCAGATACGGCCGAATACCAGTAGGCTACTAAATGGGCGCCGGCCCAACCGCCATGTTGTATCCCACGTAGGCCTAGTAGGTAGCCTACTACGGACACATTGTAGGCGTTAGGTGTGGATTAGGCTTGTATCCAATGTACTAGGTCTATGTTACTGGATATATATGATTTAAATAAGTGCTACGTTTTCGATAAATCTGGTTATATGGCTTTGCAATTAGGGAAATCATGAGCCGATTTCCGACATGTAGTTAGTCTTTTTCGATTCTCAAAATACGATCAAAGTTTTGCCAAAAATTGGCTCGGGTTTTCCAAAATAATGCGTTTTGGGGTTTGCAATTTAGGGAAACATGAGCCAAAATTCTAAATTAGGTTACTGTAATTTGTTTACTCTTAAAATTTGCAAAATCCGAGCGGGTTTTCCAAAATTCGGGTTTTATGCCTTTGCAATTTCGGGAAACCTGAGCCAAATTTCTAAATGAGGTTACTGTCATTTTGTTGTCTACAAACTCTCAAAATCCGAGCCAGCTTTGGCCAAAACTTGGCTCGGGTTTTCGAAATATTGGGTTTTAGGCCTTAGAAATACCTTAAAACCCGAGCCAAGTTTTGCTAAAATAAGTTTTAATCGCCGTTTTACGCATTTAACCCCTCATTTTCCCTGTACTTCATAGCCCTCCCCACTATCGGACGGCGTGTCTTAAGATCGTTGTATAATGGGGAAAACGGTTTCGCCGAGGGTTGTAATTATTTCCAAACACTATATATTGATGAAAACTAACAGGGAAAAATAAAAAAATCCATGGGAAAATTAGTGACCATCTTATTTAGTTTTTCCGGGTTTTTTTGTTTTTCAACTTAAGGAACCCCCAAAATGAAAAAAAAAAAACAGTCAAGTTTTGGCAAAAGTTGTTGGATGATGCATGGGATAGAAAATGAACTTACCCAGTAAGCTCATTATCCATTATCCAACAATTAAGCAACATTAAAGATTTTAGCCTAACCTACCAACCTTACCTAACCTAACCTAGTATTATGGGTGGGGGCTGCTGCCCCCACACCCCCGCTGGTTGGATAGTACATTGGATAGAAAATTAGGTAAATTCCTAGTGTTAATTAGACTGAAAGGCAGGGAGAAAGAGGTCCGCCGAGTCGTGTTGTGTGCCGTCTATCGGGAGGTGAACCCTGGACAAATATCGTTACAGGTTACAGGTTCTAGGTTATGTATCTCCCTTAATAGAATTTTTGGTTCAATGTTATTTTAATACCACGAATTTTATTGATATATTTGAAGATAAATATTGAATCTATATGCTCTAAAGATCATAAGAACATTTGTTTTAACCCTCGGCAAAACCTAATAAAAAAGTATGGTACTAACATTTATTTTTCGTAACAAGGTTGTCAATACGGTACTTCCAGTTATCGACAGCTCTAAAGATCATATGAAAATGTGTTAAACCCTCGGAAAAACCTAATATAAAAGTATGCTACTAAAATTTAATTTTCGTAACAAGGTTGTCAATACGGTACTTTCCCGTTATCAATGCACAATCAAAGCTGAAGATTGCAGAGTAAACACCGTAGACTTCATCGGCTTTCTTTCACCTTCGTATAATCGACAGCCAATTTTTTTCTTTTTTTTTTTACTAAGGGATTAGTACTCAACCAGCGGGGGTGTGGGGGTGGCAGCCCCCACCCATAATACTAGGTTAGGTTAGGTAAGGTTGTTAGGTTAGGCTAATGTCTTTTCAAATAACTATCGGGGGCGTGTCTCAACATCGATCAATAGGCCTAATGGGGAAAATAGATTTTCCCGAGATTTCTAATTAATTACAAACACTATATATTAATGCAAATGAACAATTTCTTTTATAAAAAATACTCGGAAAATTCGTGGTATTAAAATAACATTTTTCCCCAACTTTTTACCCAAAATGCATTTTATGGGTTCCAAAATTAGATAAATCTACAGTTATACTACCCCTATTTTGTCGCTATTCTGTTGGTACTAATGGGTTAATATTATTAGTAGTAGACTTAGTATGGTTTGATGATGCGCGGAAATGTCTATTTGACTTGAAATAGATACATTGAAGTATTACAAACCTTCGCAAACCCATAAACAGGGAACGTGAGCAGGGTTTAGACCGTCGCGCACCCATAAACAGGGAACGTGAGGGGGAGTTTAGACCGTCGCGGAAACAGGTTACTTTTCGGTTAGGTTAGGTTAAGTTAGGTTAGGTTAGGCTAATGTTAAAAATACTAAAATGCGACGGTCCTCGGTATTAAACAACACTGTATATAAAAAAACAACAACAAATAATTACCAGAAAAACTCGTATCTGGTTGGTGATAATTTTGTATCAAAATAAGTTTTTTTCCAGTTTCCGCGTCTGCTGAACCATCCAAAAACAAGCTAAAAGGCGTGTTTTGAAGGGGGGAGGTGGTGGGGGGTAGTGGGGGAGGGGTAGTATAACTGTAGATTTACCCAAAATTAAAACAAATAAACAGCCAAATTAATATATATATATCTACTTTACCCCACTATTTCCCTGATCTTCATAGCCCTCCCCACTATCGGGGTGCGTGTCTTTAGATTATTGTGGCAATCGGTAAATTATCAATTCCCAATAAAAAAAAAACATACAAAACACTCAAACAACAAAAAACAACAAGAACCAACGAAAAAAAAACATAAAAACACGTTGTGGGGTGTCTTCAATAATTACCAATTTCAGAAATAAAGCAATCAAATCTGATGCGTAAGGCATGCGAATATCGCTCCGGTATACTCCTTTAGTATTATCAATATCTGTGCATCTCTCTCTCTCTCTCTCTCTCTCTCTCTCTCTCTCTCTCTCTCTCTCTCTCTCTCTCTCTCTCTCTCTCAGGCCAGGTAATGACGTAGTACCGGTACACTTACCTCGTCTCAGTATGATGCAGATCAGTACGTAGCACTTTGTTCTTGGTGAGGTTACAGGTCAAATCCAGTATTTCTTGGCACTGTACCTTGAAAGACATTGAAGTGATTCTGATCAAATTATAATCGTGTCTGTCTTGTAAAAGACACTGTTGGATATATTTTATGTATTTGTCGCATAACGGTCTGGGTGCGATGTAATGTTTTAACTCATTAGATCGATTTGTGTTTTTCAGAATCTACCAGTTAGTTAGTTAGTTAAAAGAGGACTTCAGAAGCTATCAACCCGTTTGATTTATTAAGCCAGCACACTGTAAGTCAAGAATAGTGAAAGGACTGGAGTCTCTTTTCGAGAACTCCAGTCCCTTGATCCGCTAGTTATCTCCTCTTGTGTGGATAGCTTGTCGATCGTTTTGGGGTAGCTCATTTATTTAAAGTCAGTATCAATTATTTATATTTTGAAACTATTATTTGTGTATTATTTCAAAACCACCGAAGGCTTGGTTATCCAATCAAGCCTTAGCTCAACTCTCATGATATATTGTTCGGTGCGCCACTAGACACTGTCCAATTCTCACTAGTTCTCTTGCAGTGTTATAGTTTCCATGAGTTCATATGCGTATTGTTTTGATAATACAAATCTCGGCTACCGGCAGCATCACTACGTGGAGCTATGGTAAATATAAACATTATAGTAATGAACACACGTAACACTCCGGCCATAACACACGTCTATCCCCCACCACACATAAATGATCACTGAGTAGATTAGTTGTTGATGTTGTTGTTTTTCACAATTTAGCTTCCGTTACGTTCTCTTTGGTAATAAGAATGGCAAGGAAACTGATATTTTGTGGGAAACTAAATGAATTACAGCTAAATACATTGCTTCGAAGCAGAGTGAATCAATGACTAAAGTCTATCAATGTTTTATACATACCATATTCAGAGCTGATTACATGAACCTTTGCATAATTAAACAATATACACTTATAAAGTATATACATTAATTTCATCAACCAAAAGACATGCGGTAATCATAATACAAATACTATGCATGTGAGCAGAACTATGGAAAGAAGGTTCAAAGTTTCATATAGTATACCGAGACGCGAACATTTATTTTCTTCGCAAACAATCGAAAACTAAACAGGCCGTTCACAAAATTGGTACAACCAAAAGCATAAGTCGCGACGCACCCATTCGAATCAGTATTCAACGCAAACGAGACAATTAAATGCTTTATTGTAGCCCTTAACTATAATAGAGATCTTAGTTATAATGGTTCAAAGATTCGAATTGGTTTAACTCTTATGAATAGAACAGTACTGTACTATCAACGACAACAGTTCGTTCCCCCAGACAGCCACTATGTGAATCCGAAACACCTTGGGGTCTATTACGAAGCATTTGAAATAAGTGCAATTTACACTCAATAAATGCTTCGTTTTTTCGATCCCCAGGTGTTTCGGATTCACAAAGTGGCTGATTAGCGGGACTAACATTTGTCGTTGAGAGTACAATTCATTATTAAAGCATTGAAACATCTTAAATCAAGGAATAAAGGTAATAAACATGTTAAGACACTATTGATGTTATATAATTTCTAAGCTGAATCGAATTATTGCATTACCTAATTTTCAAATATGTATGTAGTTGGGGAAGTAATAAAGGTCCAGAATTTGTTAATTAGTCTTCTACAGGCGCTATGCAGGAACAAATTTCATCCAGCGTCATAAACGGAGTCAACTTATTTACATCCATCAATAATCACTGTCTCAAGTTTACCTTGTAGGCGCTGAAAGGCAACTCGTACGTATAATTTCAAGATTATCATTAACTAATACATCAAGTAGAAATAGCCTGCAGGGATTATTGATACACATTCTTTACAAAGAAGTATGACACACTGAAAAAAATAAAAATAAAAAATCGCTTGAACTGAATTCCTCCAGTCAGTGTTAAGGGGACAGTGGCTATTTTTTTATTATATTTTTTTATTTATGTATTTATTTTTAGTTTCCTCGCTAGGCTTCCATCAAGCTTAAAAAAACACCCCCTGGAACCCCCTTCAAGGTAAATTTGTACATTATTTCGGTAGGGCAGGTTCCTCCTAAAATTACAGGCTCGCTATCGCTTGCCAGAAAAAAAAATACACTTAAATGGCACGAACGGTATTAAAATTGACGGAAAACGGGGTGAAAGGTGTTCAAATCGCCAAACTAATGGGGCGAATGTCTTAAAATCTGAAAAGTAATGGGGCTAAGCATGAGGAAAAAGGGGGACCAGAAAAACGACCCATCTCCCCTTAATGTTAATGTTCACTTTATTAGGTTTATCATCCAGTAGTGTACCAGGCTACCATCTACTTGTGCTCTAGATTGTACTGTACTATTGCAGGATATTGTACTATAGTTTGTTTGTTTCCAGGTGATGGCGAATTGAATCCATTAGCACCTGATGTCTTGATACTTAATGGACAAACATGTAACTACTCTTCCGCTGCACCATGGAAATACCAACTTTTCGCATTTAACAATTCATATATTTACAAATTCATCATTATAGCTGAATAATCAACATGTCAAATAACCGTCATCTGGAAACAAACTTACTATAATGCAGGCGATGCTTGTGTTTGGGTTAGAGCACTGAAGATTAATTTAGTAGTTTGAAGTAAGAATAAAATTAATCGCTTTTTTTCCTTTTTTTTTTTTACTTGAAATGGAATATCAATTATAACAGTATATTTGAATATATAATTATATTTCCGGTATTTGATTCCATTATATGCGAATCAATGAAAGTCTGAACTGCAGATTTATCTAAGTGTATAATGTTTACTAAATTCAACCATATAGACCATATTTGAATATGCAGCTTGAGAACTCTGATTCTAAAGTTCCTTAGAATATATCTGCATTGGAGCAGGCATTGAGTATAGCAACTGGGATGCAAACTAGTGCAAAATCCAGATAGGAAGATGTCAGGGTGTACTTTACTCTTGGGCAAGGGTCAATCAACTTCAGAGTACTAGATTTCTATTTTTAAGTAGCATGATATTGTGCAACTCTCGTATTTATTGCACACCTTCAAGGTTAGGAGTCTCTCAGACAATACTCTTATAATCTGTGTGCGGGGAAGAAATGGGGAGCAGTTTTGAAGTAGATTGGGTGAAGAGTAAGAGTAGACAATGTTGGTCTGGGTTGCAGTATAAAATTATAGAGGGGTAAAAGGAAGGTAAGTGGCCCAGGGTGGCAGTATAAACAGTGATATGGATATATGGAGATAGATTAAAAATAGTTTAGGGCTAGTACAGGGAAGCTTTATGTGCATAATCTTAGTATGTACAGATATAGGTTAGTTTATATATATCACATTAGAGTATAATGCAGGATGAATTATGGATACTGTATTATTTGAAGACTACTCATGAGTTGGTTGTATGATTTCTGACTTGGAAATTATACAGATAGGCTTTACGATGAATTGACTGCATACTTTAGTTTGCTGAATTAGAAAAATAATATAGAGAAACTTAGACAACTAATGTATTAAATATGTAATCTATCACTACGTGAAAATTTAGCCAGAAACTACATTATTACCGTAACTGACGGCAGTATAATTAATATCTACCACTTAGTATGAACATGAGTAGCTGAGCCTCGTTTCAAGCATCAAACTCCGTGTGGTTCCGTTCCGGTGTAGGAGCCTGCCCATCACCACCACCTCAAGATCACAAACTGTTTGATGGTGGTGGGGAGGGAGAGAGAGATGGCGGTTTATGGAAGATGGTAAATAATTTAGAATGAACATGTGCAAAATATGTTATGGAGCGAACACTACTTCCATAAATGCGATAAAACTACCATATGACATAGTACGGGGATTCTAAGAAGAATGTAATAACACATGAAAGAAGAAGGAAGAGAAGAGTTTGTATAAATTCCTAGCTCAGTTGTGTCCACATGAGAGAGTGAAACAATGAATGCACTAAATATCCAAAGGTCCCCAATTGGA
Source organism: Paralithodes platypus (assembly GCA_032716605.1). NCBI lineage: Eukaryota > Metazoa > Arthropoda > Malacostraca > Decapoda > Lithodidae > Paralithodes > Paralithodes platypus. The sequence continues at coordinate 13,605,688 of CM064488.1, read as the reverse complement.
CACTCATCCAGGTCAAAACCTTAAATCAGCCAGGTTATTTATTGCATCATCAGGAAGGCCTGATGAGGATATTAATCATATTATATATATATATATATATATATATATATATATACAGGTATATATATATATATATATATATATATATATATATATATATATATATATATATATATATATGCGTGTAAGTTAGAATAATATAAGTTTAGGGAATATGGTCATCCGAATAGTTGTAGCAGGATACAGAAGAGGTCAAATAAAACCAGTAGGCTGACTGTCAACCTCTCATCTCCCCACACGTCACTGCCTATTCAGCCTGGTGGGATCTATTCTAAGCCTTTATGTCAATGCAGCGATTAAATAAAACTTGTCTGAAGGATTTTGTTTATATATACTGTATAATTATACTGTATATATATTTTTTTTTTTATTCCACTGACCGTTTGTACCCTATGCAGTACTTACAGCATTATATATTAAGGCTAGGTTAGGAAGATTTGCTGACTGTCGTTGTGACATTTTACAGGTTAGGAAGGATCTGTGGGAGTTAAAAGGGTCATCCCTCTGATTTGTATATACCCTTCCTAATCTTAATAAAATCGTTTAATAATAGCCAGATAAACTGTCAAAACCCGTCATAATCCTCAAGAGGTTAAGATACACAGGATAATATTGAAATATGCAAAGTCACGGTTGGGTGGAAATATAAACCCTGATCCTGTTCTGTTAAGTGTGCCGGCCGCTGGTCAAAATATAAACCCTGATCCTGTTCTGTTAAGTGTGCCGGCCGCTGGTCAAAATATAAACCCTGATCCTGTTCTGTTAAGTGTGCCGGCCGCTGGTCAAAATATAAACCCTGATCCTGTTCTGTTAAGTGTGCCGGCCGCTGGTCAAAATATAAACCCTGATCCTGTTCTGTTAAGTGTGCCGGCCGCTGGTCAAAATATAAACCCTGATCCTGTTCTGTTAAATGTGCCGGCCGCTGGTCAAAATATAAACCCTGATCCTGTTCTGTTAAGTGTGCCGGACGCTGGTCAAAATATAAACCCTGATCCTGTTCTGTTAAGTGTGCCGGCCGCTGGTCAAAATATAGAGATTCTGATAACAGTATTATGTAAAAATCTGCCTATCACGTAAGTAATGGATTGGCCGAACTGTGATCCTACTTTATGATCAGTAATTGGTTCCAGTCACTCCGGTCATAGACGGAGTGGCTTCACTTCCCTGCCTGTATTGTGATCTGAACAATATCTAATATTCTGGACCATCGGTAACTATAGTCTGATTTTTCAGAGTTGATGATGAATTTAATCCCTTAGCAATTAATTGCTCGTTAGTTACTGAACAAATATGAAACTACTGTGTCAGTATCATATACATACCAAGTTTTAATAAGTCGCAACACCTTTCGCTTCAAAATCTTTGTAATAGCTGAGTAAATAAAATTATAAGAAGATCCTGCAATTCACCGTCAGCTGAACAAATGCAGACTATAGGCAGTAGACATTTCTATTGTTGTTTTGTTTGTTTTTTGTTTTTGTATTGGACACAAACTACAGCTTTCACTCTGTCTGACTGAACCTACACTGTCATTACTGTAACCACTACTTCAATAAGACTGAACCTACACTGTCATTACTGTAACCACTACTCCAATAAGACTGAACCTACACTGTCATTACTGTAACCACTACTCCAATAAGGCTGAACCTACACTGTCATTACTGTAACCACTACTCCAATAAGACTGAACCTACACTGTCATTACTGTAACCACTACTCCAATAAGACTGAACCTACACTGTTATTTCTGTAACCACTACTCCAATAAGACTGAACCTACACTGTCATTACTGTAACCACTACTCCAATAAGACTGAACCTACACTGTCATTACTGTAACCACTACTCCAATAAGACTGAACCTACACTGTCATTACTGTAACCACTACTCCAATAAGACTGAACCAACACTATCATTACTGTAACCACTACTCCAATAAGACTGAACCTACACTGTCATTACTGTAACCACTACTCCAATAAGAACCATGTTGAATAAAACGTCAGATTGTTCGGTTACGCTTCCAAAATAGCCGAAATAAATTTCTGATGCAAAATTGCCGGGGTATCTGGATGAACCTTTGGTTACTTTCAAACCTGTCTTCGAGGAAACGGGATCCTGGTGGCAAAAAGGAGGAAGTGAGGATAACACTTGGTTGTCTTCGAAAACGTTACTCCTCGCACAAAATACATTAAATATCGCACCGGCTCTACTAGAAGCTGTACCTATTACATCACCTAGAATCCTATATTATATGTTAATCTTCTTTTTGCCTGTTTCATAACGACTAACTTTGTCAGTTACCAATAGAAATGGAGTATAACAAAACTACACAAACTACAAATATCTCTCACAACCAGCTGTCATCCCCTTTACCGCCTAACATCAAGTATGTGTTCTTCTTATTTCTACCGTCTTGCGTCATGGAATCTAAATTCCATTGCATTATGAGTATATTTACTGGAGGACGACTATAGCAAATTTGGACTAATCGACCGTGTTTTGGTCCGAGCGAACAATTAGACAGAACCAGACGATTAGGACTGAGTTGACCATTGACCGAACTGGGCCAAGCTGCAAATATGTGAAAAACAGCTGCTTCAGGCCAAACGGTCGATTTGGGCTAGGTCCGTATTGGGATGATCCAGTGATTAAGGCTTATTTTGGCTAAACGGCGGATTTTTAGTCAAGTGCCATTATATCCCAAATAAACGTTTTCATCTATTGGGCCCAGTGGTCGACTATGGTTAATCTCAAACCCATCTGCTATCCCTTATGTAAACCTAGTTCGTTATTTGTTGTTGAATATATGCCTGACGACTCTCATATAACCTTTTCAGGAGATAAGACGTACATTTATTTATCTATATGCTCAGGCCCAGTCCCCACTTTTTTGTTTTCTCCTTTTTTTTTTGGGGGGGGGGGGGAATGGCCGACTCAAGACAGAGCCAGAATAGGGACAACACAGCAGAAAACAATGAACACACAGAAACAAAATACAAATTCACACACATCTAGGTCATCCAGGAGAAGACCCAGAAACCAGGGTCACCAAGGTCCCTCCAGCACTCCCCCGGCCGCATATTTCGGAAGTAAAGACTAGTATATTTATATCATGGGGTAAATTAGGACCAATCAGAGGGCGCACCACACGGGGAGGAGTCTGTCTTTCTGTCTCTCTCTCTCTCTGGGTGAGGAGCCTCTCTCTCTCTCTCTCTCTCTCTCTCTCTCTCTCTCTCTCTCTCTCTCTCTCTCTCTCTCTCTCTGGTAAATAAAAGAAGTTGTTGTCGTTGTTGTTTTTCCCCAAGCTGCCTGGCCGAACAGCCCCAAGGCCCCGAGCAAGGCCAAGGCCATAACCGAGCGCCCCCACAGAACCCTCCCTGCCGACCACAATATAGCCTGGGTGACCGAAGCCACTCCATGGCGGGGAGCTGAGGAGGGTGCGGAAACGCCCGGGAAACCAAAGCCCCACCCAGGGCCCTGTGCCCCTCAGCAATTATGAAGAGAAAGTTGAGGGGCAAAGGAAAGATGTGACGCTTTGGCTTCCAATCTTGGTAGATTAGGAGGTCAATCCACGCAAGAAACGCCGTCACTTGAGATCTAGAAAATATATAAGTAAAAGGAACAGTCAGAGTAAGCTATGGGTATGGCAGAGATCGCTCAGTTCTCACTCTGATAGACCAGCCCATCACCATAAATAAAATAAGTAATCACCATCAAGTATAACTTTCATACAATTTATTTCAAAAATTAACTACATTAAGGATACATTATGATTGTGCTATGTTATGGTTATGAGTAAATAAGAGTACCGTATTACGCGTATTGCACAGCCATGGACAGACATTCCTTGACAATTTTAGAAGGCACAATATTATTTCACTGGCGAACTAGATTGCTAAACTGCTGACATTCGCTAGTCTATTTATTTTCCAGCTGATGATAATGTAACTATCTTGGTTACTCAGCTATTACGTAGATTTTGTAACGAAATCGTTTGGTAATTACGAAAACTTGGCATTAATTCGACACAGATATATATAGATATTTTTCATAAATTATCGAGAAATCCGTTGCTAAGGGATTCAATTTACCATCAGCTGAAATATAACAGACTATATAGTTAATGCTCGCAGTCTTGTTATTTTTGTATTATTTAAGAGGTGTTCAAGTAGCCCTAACCACGACTGTTCTTATATAATATTCATTAACATTATCACATCATAACATATCGACTACAATAAAAGTAATATTTAGCAAAATATAGAAATAGCTGTCATATATAAGAATATAAGAAAATGGGAGTCTACAGAAAGCCGATTGGCTCACACAAGGCAGATCCCCCTCACACCCAACCCTATTTATAAGGCTTAAGTATAGGCTCAACTCACTAACACCATGAGGACCGACATATGACATATCGTATAATATACTAATTATCCTTCGGCTTTACCTTATGCACCTAAACCATTAACTATTTCATAAAATTTGATGCTTAATAAAGTTTGTACTTTCTGATAATGTTAATGTGTTAATGACATTTAAAATAAAGTAATATATATATATATATATATATATATATATATATATATATATATATATATATATATATATATTTATATAATATATATAACCTTTAGAAATATGAGTGACTTAAGATCCTTCTTGAAAGTATCAGCACAGGTTAACTGCTTAAGTGTGCCTTCTAAAATTGTCAAGGAATTTCTGTCCATGGCTGTGCAATATGCGTTATACGGTACTCTTATTTCCTCACCCAGAGAGAGAGAGAGAGAGAGAGAGAGAGAGAGAGAGAGAGAGAGAGAGAGAGAGAGAGAGAGAGAGAATGACAGACAGACAGACAGACAGGCTCCTCCCCGTGTGGGTGACGTCACTGCCACTGCGCCCTCTGATTGGTCCTAATTTACCCCATGATATATATACTAGTCTTTACTTCGGAAATATGCCTCCCGGCCCCCGACCACCCAGAGAAGTTCCGATCTCAGCAGGCAGACATGCAGAAACCACAAGCCCACCCACCACACTTCCAGGCGCACTCTTCATATAAACCGTCTCCCCTGGACAGGCGCCTGATGGACTATTATCTAGTCTAACTTGCGCCCCCGACCCCTTCCCCCAAATGACCACGTGTTCACAAACATTCTCCATTCATTCCTGTTTATTACCACTTCCCTTGCCTGATCTATAGTCATTCCTCTATCATCCAAAGCTTGTCTTACACAACCTTTAATAAATCAAGTAATGCCACTTGAGAAAAACCTCACACAACCCACCCGGGATTCGAACCCTGGACCTTGCGATCAACAGGCACTCGTGCTAACCACTACACCACACTGGCCACAAAAGAGGTCTTGCAACCTGGCAACTATACTGTCACCCAGGATCTGTCTAGGTAGAAATCCATCTACCAGTAGACGATTTTACACAAGATACCCCCTACCAGTGAAGCATAGAGGCAGCTCCCAGTCCGTGGGAAATCATATAACCTTTAAATCAAGTAATGCCACTTGAGAAAAACCTCACACAACCCACCCGGGATTTGAACCCTGCCTGTTGATCGCAAGGTCCAAAAACTATTCTTGGTTTCTTTTCAGCTGACGATAAATTGAATCCCTTAGCAGCTAATTTATCGATACGCAATGGAAAAATATGCAATGACTATATCTCTGCAATATATTAAGACCAAGTTTTTGTAATTAGCACCCTAATTCACCATAAAATCTTCAAAATTACTGAGAAAGTTGAAAAGAAACATACTATAGTATGGTCAAAGAATTAACACATACTGTACATATAACAAATATAAATGAAAATTATATATATACAGTATAATAAGAGAGAGAGAGAGAAAGAGAGAGAGAGAGAGAGAGAGAGAGAGAGAGAGAGAGAGATTTTCCTCGAATTTCAAGGTGCTGTCTGCCACAGTATCTTGAAGCCACTGTTATTGGTTTATTTATTTCAGCAGTTATTTTTTTTTTGTAAGCAATCCAATTACTATTTACCTTTGTTTTAGTCAGGTATGCATACAGTTTATATACGATCCAACTTTAGTAAAACTCATAGGTTTAGTGAATGAATCTCCTACTTGTCCTAATAGTAGCCCTACTTGTATATAACTCATAATTATCGTATATGGATGTGCCCAAATGCCGGAAAATACAAAGTAGATTGTCAAACATTGAGGAATGAGTATTTCTGTTCACTCTGTGGAACGTCCCATTGATGTATTTTGCGTAAATGCGCGCATAGGTGTATATTCTATTATATTTTATTATACCTTGTTTTTGTACATTTTTTTATTTATACATTGATTATTTGTTTTTCCGGTATTTTGGTGGTTGTATTATTGATAGTCCATAGTCATATTGTCTATTGCTGATACATTGAAACTCCAAAGTCTCTCTCTTAAGTGGTACGAACAAATGGTATTAGGGATGCAAACTAGTCTGGATATCAAGATAACAAGATACCAGGGTATAAAGTACGCACTTGGGCAAAGACGCATCACTTTTATCCAAGGGTTTTGAATCTCCATCTTTAGGTGTCAATGATAAGGTGCAATACCATAGTTATCCCTTATCACCACGCCATAACAAACTGTTCGATAATATCAACTGTTTTTATCTATAATTAGGGAAGAGTGAAAATAAGATAGGGAGGTTCAAATGAAAAGGTGTGCACGATGTAATGATTGTGTGATATTATCGTGGATGTTCGGGTACCAGGGTGTTAATGTGCTGCCGTCTGCACCTCTTTACCACGATATTTATCAAGGTGAGGGAATGTGGGGCCAAGATGGTAGTTATTGTGGGAAATTATGGGGGTAGGAAAGTTAAGGCGGTGTCACACGAACGCTTTTTCCGGCAACTTTCGATGGGCAAGTTTTTTCGGGTGCTATTTTCAGGCTCGTTCGCATTGGCATCGCGAACTATATCTAAGGTAGATTATGTTAGGTAGCTTATTACTCATGAAGCGTATATATTGAAGCTGCCAGACAACAATTGCCCGTAAATATTGCCGACAAAAGCGCTCGTGTCATACCACCTTAAGGGAGTATAGTGGAAGAGGGAGACAATAAGACAAGAGGAGAGAGGGGTGGGAAGAAAAGGAACGTAATTAAGAGGTGAAGAGAAGTGGGAAGTAAGAGGAAGGAGAGAGGAAAGGAAATGTTGAGCAAGTGTGAAGAGTTATAAGATCAAGAGAAGTGGGAAGTAAGAGGGAGGAGAGAGGAAAGGAAATGTTGAGTAAGTGTGAAGAGTTATAAGATCAAGAGAAGTGGGAAGTAAGAGGGAGGAGAGAGGAAAGAAAATGTTGAGCGATTGTGAAGGGTTATAAGATCAAGAGAAGGTGCATAATGTATTTGTTGATCAAATGATAGATGTTTGGCGATACAAACTCAGTGACATGCCCTACTAGTATTAGTAATATTGTTGGAGAGCAATTACCTGAGGGAAATTTGGAAACGTAGTAAAGATATGCAGGAGTAAAAAAAAAAAAAAAAAAAAAAAAAAAAAAAAAAAAAAAAAAAATGTGCAATAATTGATTATTCATGATCTATAGGACTACAATATTACCTAAGTATTGTCTATTCATTATAAGTAGACCTAATATCTTGGCCTACTAACCTCTTTAACTCGGTTACGACTAGTGTAATCTGGCGTACAAACAATGAATGGACTGTACATAATGATATACAGTCACGTACTCGGCTAATGAAAGTCAGAAGTACATCTTTGACTTTCCTATTCCTGTTTGGGCTGGGTATAGAGAAGGGGGAGGGATGTGGGTCAGTAGTAATGGATAGCTTTGTAAAACCTAATACTGTATTGTTAGATTATTTTTATGGAGGGCATTTGATGTGTGTTCTGGAAGCTCAAAAGAACATGGCAGTAACGAGACAATATTTTAGTTTCTATAAGTATCCAACTTCTTCAACAGGCTGGTCATATTTTGTATCACTGAGTCAAACGTGGAACTGCCCATGTTAGGCATGTAAGAGGCAGGCACTAGAACAAAGCATATATTTTAATCACAAAGTAAACTAGGTATATGTTAAACTTCTCAAGTTTTCCTCATTTTCTGACATAAAGCACAGGTATATCCATCAACTTTCACACACATATGACTCACCAGAGAAAGTGTACATGTTGACTTATCAGGTTTGAGTTATACATACCCGAGAGAGAGAGAGAGAGAGAGAGAGAGAGAGAGAGAGAGAGAGAGAGAGAGAGAGAGAGAGAGAGAGAGAGAGAGAGAGAGAGAGAGAGAGAGAGAGAGAGAGACAGAGAGAGAGAGAGATATATAGAGAGAGAAAGAGAGAGAGAGAGACTAACATGTGTCTATAATATCACATCCTCATTCTTTTTTGGTGTAAATCATCGCATATTCTTTAAGCGAGTACGATAACTGTATAAATTCATTCATTCATAAATTTCATACTTTGAAAACCACTTTAACAGCAGACAGAGACGCTCACTCACTGCCTAGTCCAACGTAATAAGTTGTTATAATTGAGTCTCGATTTCATTATTTTGGAATAATTAACGTAATTGTACAGGTAAAGTAAAATTTAAACTTATGAGTGCAAACCCCTGTAGAAACGTAGATAATATGTGTCTGGCACCTTGGATATTAAAAAAAAATATGTTTCACAATATTATATAATAAGAATATAAATATAATATAAATTGTTGGAGGATGTTTTGCTGTTTTTTGGGTTGTTCAGACTGTAATTGTTATTACTTTTGCTCTTAAAATGTTTTATTGAGCTATTTTCTGTGTTCATGTTTAGCGAGTTGTGTCTGCAATAAAGTTAATAATTATCTACATTTGAACATATATATTCAGATGAAATATTAGCTAAATATTTCAGTTTAGTTTCATTAATTTTGAATATTGGTGTTATTTTCTACTAATGTTTAGTAAATAAATTGTACCTTGTAAACCAATCTTTATATATTTGTCCGTATGAAACTTATTTTATCAAAGCATACTATTAATGCACTCTTCATAATTTAATAAACCATTAATAATATAGTTTAATGGGACACGGTTTTCATACCAATATTTGATATGATATACAATTATTACTATGCTTAATAAACATGGGATCTTTCTACCCAAATATATATATCAATAACAAACATAATCCTCTCCAAAATTATCACGACTACGAACTTTCAGGGTAAAACAAAGTTACGAATGTACACATAAATAACACCTTTAACCCTTTCAGCACGATGGCACTTTCTTTTCTTTTATTCTGGCTAACATTTAATGATTTAATACAGTTAAGAAGGACCAAAATTATTTAGAATATTTATTGAAATATTATATACCCCTTTGAGTCCTAGTAGTAGATTATATGCTAAACACAAACGCCTAATGGTAACCAGGATACGACGAGCAATACGGCATCGTGCTGAAGGGGTTAAAACCATAAGTGACAGCTATGTTGCGAGATCATGCAGATAAAGAATAATAAACACATATATTTGTTTAGATGTCTCAAATGTGTTGCGAGATTTTGAATTTAGAGAGCAGTAAGAACCCCAATATGTCAGCTTGGACCCATAACTCACTGGGAGTTGTGCTAAAATTTATGTTTGAAAATACCCAAATTTGTACCCCAACAATAAATGAAAGTTTATGCGGGAAGACCACCATAAGAGCTGTAATACGTCACCTGGAAATATTTTTGTCTGCAGAAGTTTGGTTGATACCGAATATTGAAAATACATGTGCTCAGAAAAGTATCTATATATATATCATGAATAATGTTCAGTATGATAATAACTATTTATAATAACTTAATGCATGAGTTGAAAAAAACTATCTTACGCCCATTGAATAGTAATCATATACTGATAGTATACAACAGATTATGATCATACATATACCACGAATAGTAAGTAAACAAAACATTATACATATCGGTCCACAAACTAATGTGAATTGATGACACAATTACACAGAATGAAATATATAAAAAAAAAAAAATAATTCAAAATATGAATAAAGGTTGTTTTACAGATTACAAAGTACTATATATTCAGGCCAAAGAAAAATATTGTAGCAGGTATAGTGATAAAGCACTGTGTTATGGTCAGTAAGAGTGGTGGAGCTTCCTGGCCTAACCTTGGCTTCATACATCACAAATGTTCTATAGCAAATCGTTTTGAGGTCACTTTTGGCAAGGTGGGGGAGAACATATGATAATAGGAGCATATGATCGATATGAACAAAGAGAAAGAGAGAGGAAAATAGCATTGTGGAGTGTATGCTTTCTGTGTTGCAGAATAAGCAGTTAATGTGTTGGACGTGTACGGCATACAGTGCGGGTGATGTGAAGTGCGTGTAAATATGTTATTGTTACCTTACTTCCTCTGTCAATATGAGTATATACTACAAAAGACATCAACCATATGACAAAATGTCTGATCCTTACTATGCTGGTTACTTGTTGGTTAAACATTGGGTAAGGATTGATTGTCAAGATAACAAGATAAATTGTTTCATATCTGAAAGCAGTTAACATCTCTACATGTACATTTGTGAACAGGAAATTCTGAACAATTCCTCTTGTCCTTGAACGGCAATTCTGATATACTGGCCAACTAGTTTGAGAAACAGCTTGAGGTACAAAGATTACAATACTATGATTAACTAAATAGTTATTATATTCATCTTTTCGGCCTTAGGCGTATATAATATATTCATGACCACGACTGAACAAACAACAATGTCTACAATAAACTTTCTATATATAGTCCAGCAACAGATGACGTAGTGAGTTAATCATTAAGGCTACCGGTCTGACGATAATCAGCCAGCCTCAGACACCAGATAAGCCATGATAAGAATCACCACCTGGTATAAGGAAGCCGCTAGTTATAGATTAACCTCCTGATACCACTGTTGGGGTAATAGGTCCATTCACTAATTAATGGTACTGATAATGTGAAACTGGAAGCTTGGGATTGGATGAATGTAGACAGGAGAAGGATATTAAGATATTATAGCTTAGTAATGAATCCGCTTGAGGCTAATCGTTGGGTATTTCATCAAGGGATAATTAATATTTAGCATGCTATCTTGGTCAGGAACGTTATGGAAGAAATAATGAAAGGTTCTCAATAATATAAATTGCATATGGTCTTAGATCACAATCATAATTAACGCCGTTGACTTATGAAACGGATTATGATCACATGAAAAGGTATATTTAATTGAATATTAGAATATTTTCTTAATGCTACCTAATGTTCCGTGTGAATTAGAATTCGATATGTCCGATCTATCTATCTATCTATAGTATATGCTCAGGCCCAATCCCCATTTTGGGGGTAGCCGACTCAAGACAGAGCAAAAACAGGGAAAACACAAATACAACATAAAACAACAAATATACACAGATAAAAAGCACAAACTCACACACATCCAGGTCACCCAGGAGAAGACCCAGAGACCAGGGTCACCAAGGTCGCTCCAGCACTCCCCTGGCCCCCGACCACCCGGAGAGGTTCCGATCTCGGCAGGCAGACATGCAGCGGAGCCAAAGCCACATGCCCTCCCACCACACTTCCAGGCGCACCCTTCATATTAATCGTCTCCCCGGGCCAGGCGCCTGATGGACTATTATCTAGTCCAACTTGCGCCCGACCCCTTACTCCAAATGACCACGTGTTCACTCAACTATTCACAAGCATTCTCCATTCACTCCTGTCCACCACCACTTCCCCTGCCTGATCTATAGTCATTGCTCTATCATCCAAAGCTTTTCTTACACAGTCTCTCCATCTCAATGGGGGTCTTCCTGCCCTTCTATCTCCCCTTGTACCTGACTCACATATTCTCTTTGTAAGCTTTTCATCTCCCATTCGTTCAACATGACCATACCAGCTCAGCACCCTTCTGTCCACTCTGGCTGACAAATGTTCCTGCTGCCCCACTCTCCTACGTATCTCTTCATTCCTCAATCTAAGAATGTCTTCTTCAATCGAGTTGTCAACTTGTGGAATGGGCTTCCCCGAAACGTTATAGACTGCATCACCGTTGATTCATTTAAACTCCGCCTAGACAAATATCTCTCATCAAACCCGCGACTGACTGCGTTTGTAAATGAATAACTTTATTTTATCCCCCCCTCAGTTACTAACCCATCTGTCCTCTACTAACTTCCTAATCCTGCCACGGACATTAGTTCCAGGGCAGTAATTCCCTTTCCAATGTTCCCTTACCCACTCTAAACTACTGTTTGGACACTTGATCCTCAGTGTTTTGGAGGACAAGCAACCTAGAAGGGTCACTAGATCTGTTGTTGCTTGATTTCCTTTGTACTCCTTTGTACTCAATCTGTCTCTACGAGTAACTCCACACATACTCCTCAAGCAGCTCATCTTCATCACATCCAGCCCTCTTTTCTCCTTTTTCTTCAGAGCCCATGTCTCAGCCCCATACATCATTGTTGGCACAACAATTCCTTGATACAGTGCACTTTTTACTTTCACTCCGAGATTTCTCATCTTCCACATACTTCCCATTGCTCCGAAAACCTCCTTCACACACTCTCTGTTTTACCTCCACTTCCATACCTCCACTCCTGCTTTTCGTTCATCCTAGATATTTAAAACACTCTACTTGTTCCAATATTTCCCCATCCAGCCTCACATCTAGATTCACCCTATGCTCTCCCCTATTACACACCATTACTTTACTTTTATTGACGTTCACCTTCAGTTTCCTCTTTCCACAAACCACACCAAACTCTTTGACTACCCGCTGCAATTTCTCATCAGAATCCGCCACCAATGCTGTGTCATCATATGTCCGATGCGGTCTTAAAACAAATATTTCTACATGTAATAACAGTGGTTTCCTATGAAAGTTTTGACAAATTACACTCAAACATAGCATAAATACACATTTATTACACAAACAATGGAAAACATTCACTTTAAAAAAAAAATCAGACCTTTCCACTCTGCTGTCATTCTTATTGTGTTCTAAGAAACTTTGGTAGCATAAATTAGATTGATATCAGAGCGTACATGATATGAGGCCAGGTACAATCCAAGATAATATACAGTGTGTTCAGTGCCAAATGCTTTTCTTACTTCCTAAACTGGTTTCACCCTCTCCCTTACATTCCCCATCTACTAGTAGTGTTGAGCCATATAATACAATACTAAATTTCTATGTATGCGTAATTTCCAACGTTCCACGTTTCCCTGACTAGCATAATATAAGCTGGTCTCGTAGCCTTCTACTTCTATCATTTTCTTTACACTCACAATTTTCCTCCCTTATAATCATATTTCATAACAAATTTAGTGGCTTTGCATTCTACTGACATCCTCCTTCTCACGTAACCTACTTAGATTGCCCTTATCATACTAGCTCTCTCGGCTTAGTGTCAGTGAATTTGTCTACCATCAGAAGCGATGCAATCTCACTTGACTCAATTTTCTATTGTCAATATTGTATGTCTTCCAGATAACTTCCAGAAGTTTCATTGTGTACTAACTATGATTATTTTGAGCTACTTTGAGTTGGTTTGGCCATCTCTCATACATTAGTAGTCAAGCATTTAAATAATATAAATATACATTATAATAAACTTTAAGCGAGGAATAATTATCTTACTTTCCTCTTATATTAACACCCTTTAAGTCTTGCATCACTCTTATTAATTATCGTCTCTAGCTTTACATTTTGAGAACATTTTGCATATATTAATTTTCAACCATAGGACTTCCTTCTTGTCCATTCCCTGCACCTTCTATGTTTGCTCCCCTTCTCACCTCCAACATTACCTTCTCTCCTCTCTGGTCCTGTACTCTAATCTACTTCCTTTCCTGACCTTCACTATCAAACTTCTTGGTCAAACCTTATCTGTGTTATCCTGTTACAAATATTATAGTATAAATGTTGAGACTGCAGCACCTTAACACCCTGGTACACCAACACTCAAGGTAATATCACATCATCGCATCTCACAACTCTCACATCTGAACCGTTCATTTTCTTATCAGTTGTTACACTCACCAGATCATAGGATACAGGTTATCAGCAAGATAACTGTATAACTGCCTGTCTAGTCTTTCAGTATCATTATAAATACTCCACTCCGCCTCTCTAGATTTCCAAATGAGTAGCCAGTATTTGAAATATTAAAAACCCTGCCAGATCCTAATCACACGAACAAACTCCGTTATTGTGTTTTTCTGTGGATGTCTAATGACACCCTTTTGCGGGCCATAATAATTGTACTCTTGACTTGGGTGAGCAAAGATTGCGGGATAGCGAACTAACGCTTGAGTATCAGGTTGCTAAAGTTATATAATTGTTGTGAACACGGCTAAACCAAGGTTATTATTAGCTAGTGGATAATTAGGCCCACCGTTGTCATTAACAACCTTCCGCCACCGGCAAGATCATTACTGGACTGTGTCCTGTTGTTCACTTACCAATATAAGTTGGGTCGTGCTTCCTCAACATAACTGTTATTGTATTATAAGATATTGATACCAACTGGCTTAGATGTTAGCTTTTATCAACTGCTCGTCAATGACTTGAAAAACAATGTGTAAGTTTTTTTTTTTTTTTTTTTTGCTATGTGATTGAGGGAGGCAAAAGGCATAACTGCCTATAGCGAGTGCCTCCCCCATAGTTGAAAGAGTGACAGGGCCAAAATCAAGGGACGTTCGAGCCAAAAATGCCTGGACACACGGAGTTTGAAGCAATTTAAGTCATAGGAAGAGGAAAACACTGATTCTGGGAGAGAGTTCCAGAGCTCAGCTGTTGAGTAGAAGAAAGTTTGAGAGTAACGTTTCACTCCTGGGTTGGAGAGTTGCACAGAGTAGGGGTGGGATTGAGTTGCAAGACGGGTACCACGTGTCCTACGTAAAGGAGGTGGTATGCACTGGGATAGCTCTGAGGAACACTGATTATTATAGTAGCGATAGAATAGCGAGAGAGATGCAACATTGCGGCGGAGAGAGAGAGATTGCAGAGAGTTGGTGAGTGGACGGGAGTTAATGATACGAAAGGCCTTCCTTTCAACTTTGTCTAGGAGAGCGGTGTGAGAGGAACCTCCCCACACATGTGAACAATACTCAATACAAGGGCGCACTATGCCCCTGTACAGAGCAAGAAGCTGTGCAGGGGAAAAGAACCCCCTAAGGCGGTTGAGCACACCCAGCTTCTGGGAGGCTGCCTTAGCAAGACTGGTAATATGATCCTTCCAAATGAGAGCAGAAGAAAAAGAGACACCAAGAATATTGAGAGAAGATGAAGGGTTGATTTTTGTATTGTTGAAGAATAAGGGATAGTCCGCTGAGAGATCCTGACGGGTAGATAGATGGAGAAATTGGGTTTTGGAAGCATTAAAGTTAACAAGGTTTTCTCTGCCCCAATTGGAAATAGTATTTAGATCAGAATTTAAGAGTTCTATGGCTTCATTACATTTGTCGTTGAGGGATTGCTGGCTGGGGCGTTCTGAAAAACTAATGGAGTAGTGTAAGGTTGAGTCGTCTGCGTATGAATGGATGGGAATTAAGGTACAGTTAAGGAGATCATTTATAAAAATTAGAAAGAGAATAGGAGATAGGACAGAGCCCTGAGGAACACCGGAGTTTATAAGGTGAGGAAGTGAACAATGGCCGTCCACAACCGCAGCTATGAAACGGCCAGAAAGGAAATTAGAGACAAAGGCACAGATGGAGGGATAGAAACCGAAGGAGGGTAGTTTAGAAATTAAAGATTTATGCCAGACTCTATCGAAGGCTTTCGATATGTCTAGTGCAATAGAAAAAGTCTCACCGAAGTCCCGAAAGGAGGATGACCAAGAGTTAGTAAGATATGAAAGAAGATCACCAGTAGAGCGACCCTTAAGGAAGCCATACTGGCGATCTGAGAGCAGATTATGAGAAGAGAAATGCTTAAGAAATTTGGAAGCAAGAATAGTTTCAAAAACTTTAGAAATACAAGAGATAAGAGCAATTGGACGATAGTTGGAGGGTTGAGAGCGGTCACCCTTCTTTGGGACAGGTTGAATGTGAGCAAACTTCCAGCATGAAGGGAAGACGTTAGAGGATAGACAGAGACGAAAGAGTTTTCCTAGGCAGGGAGTCAGCACGGAAGCACAGTTTTTGAGAACAACAGGAGGAACACCGTCCGGACCGTACGCCTTATTAGTGCTAAGCCCAGAGAGGGTAGAAAGTACATCTTTAGAAGAGATTAGGATATTAGGCATTAGTAAGAGAGAGGAGGGCGGAGAGGGAGGAATAGCACCGGAATCATCCAAGGTGGAGTTTCTAGCAAAAGTTTGAGCGAAGAGTTTAGCTTTGTCAGAGGAAGAAGTGATGGTTGTGCCATCAGAGTGGGAAAGGGGAGGGAAAGACGAGGAAGAGAAATTGTTGGAGAGGTTTTTGGCTAGATGCCAGAAAGCTTGGGAAGAGCTAGAGTTGGATAGTTCAGTGCATTTATTATTGATGAAAGAGTGTTTGGCAAGTCGAAGAACAGATTTGGCTTGATTCCGGGCAGAAACATATGAAGAATGAGAGTCTTGAGTTTTTAGGCGTCGGTACCGTTTGAATGCTTCCTCCTTATTGCAGACAGCAGTAGAACAGGCGTGAGTAAACCAAGATTTTTTAGCATTAGTCTGAGAGAAAGAGAATGGAATGTATGCTTCCATGCCCGGTAGGATTACCTCGGTAATGCGTTCAGCACTCTCAGAGGGTCCTCGGCCATGGAAGCAGAAATCATTCCATGGGAAATCAAAGAAGTACTGCCGAAGAGCCTCCCAGTCGGCAGCGCCAAAGTGCCACAAGCGCCGCCGGCTAGGAGGATCGGGTGGCTGTACTGGAGAGATAGGACAGGTAACAGAGATAAGTTTATGGTCGGAGGAGCCCAAAGGAGAGAAAAGATCGACAGTATAAGAAGAAGGGTTAGAAGTTAGAAACAGGTCAAGAATGTTTGGCCGATCTCCGATGAGATCCGGGATACGGGTGGGTTGCTGAACTAACTGCTCTAGGTCATTTAGGATAGAAAAGACGTAGGCTTGTTCACCAGGTGGATCAGTAGTGTGAGAGGAAGTGAAATCAATTATAGTTAGATAGTGTAGCCAAACGATCACAGTGAATAGCGGAGGGAAGTCTTTGTTGTATTTGATCTTACTTACTGGGTATCTAATCATACTTAAGTTTTCGAAAGATCAAACATGTGTTACTGCCACATGTGTTTGTACATTTCATTAATCGATTTTAGGAGTAGAGTTGGTTGTTGGAAGGAACATAATAATTGATATTGGTTCAGGAGTAATTTATCGAGAGGACTTTCCTAGTGGTTAAGGCCCCATTAATTGCTCTTTCCATTCACATACTGCATAGCCTACGTGAGTTGCAGTTGGTATGTGTGTACATGCTTAGATTGATATGCAGGATTCGAAGTGCATAATAAATCGTAGGCAGTGTCCACCATCCTTTAACTGTCTTCGTGGTGCGATGCATAAGGTGTTGATTTTCGGTGTGAGTGTCCTGGGTTCGAATCCACGGACTACCACATGTGTTTGTAAATTTCATTAATCGATTTTAGGAGTATAGTTGGTTGTTGGAAGGAACATAATAATTAGGTGTATTTTACTTTAAACCAATAAAGCTGCATGAAGGCAGTGGCCAATAGCAAGACAATTGGCTAGTTTAAAACAGGCGTGGTTGGTCAGTACTGGTATCTAATGAATGACACAATGAGTGGCAGATGGAGAGCACGGACGTGAGGCTTACACCAAGGTATAGTAATGAGAATGGAAGAAACATGAACACACATAGCATACGAGTAGTACTGTGGGACTAAGGTTGTTGCATCATAAATATTAAAAAAAAAAAAAATGGGACGTAATGCAGGGAAATGAGAGTGAGAGGGTCCTGAACGACCTTAACTCGATGAAGGCATAATTATGACAGAGGTATTCAATTAGTACAATGCATGTATAAATCAATTAAGTAAATCGTTCCTTAAAACTTAATATAGATATTTAAAAACAACAGTAGTACAGATATACGGTATTGAATATAATGTTTAATAATTTATAATTTGTAATGTATAAATCAATTAAGTAAATCGTTCCTTAAAACTTAATATAAATATTTAAAAACATCAGTAGTACAGATATACGGTATTGAATATAATATATAATAAAAATAAGATTCAATTCGAGCTGCTGAACAAATACTAATAATGTCATGTTGGAAACATTTATTAACAACAAAATAGAAAAGTTACTTTGTAAACAATGCTAACTGGACATAGTTAATAGAGTGATAAAGATGTAAGTAGCAATCTTGACAGTGTAGAGATAAATAAGTATCAGCCAGAAGTTATTATGAAGTCAAATACAATAGCTTTAGTTTGAAGTATACAATTAGCAATACAGATAAACGACAACCCACGTCATACCCTCGCTAAACGATGCTTTCCACCTGACCCCTGGGCCCAGCCTGAATGAATCACAATGAGAACAAGTATTAAACTGGTCCTTAAATGCTTGAGAGTATATAGTGACGATGGGCGTAAGAGGCAATACAATGCTAAATCTCTCTATGGTAGGTATTAGCTTCTAAATATTATAATTATGGAAATATCAAATCTCTTGTGTTGAAATGTTGTCGACTATTAAATAAAGTTAGTGGGGTCAAAACTCATGCCAAACTGTGTGATCACAAAGAGATGCGTTTATCTTAAGTTCAGATGCCAAAAATATGTTTTAATTAGTATGTAAAGGTAAACAAAAATGTATTATAATATGCCAAACATATTTAGGGAAAACAATGTCATAAACACTGAAAAACTAAATATGGTTCAAGTACCTTGTCGTGTCACCTTGATTAAAGCGAAATTGATCCCAACAAACGCTTGAACAAAAATATGGAATCTACTATGTAGCTATATTCTTTTATTATGTCCATCTCATGCTTTATTAATGAGATCTTGACAACACAGACTGATTAACTTTTATAGTCAAAATAGGATTTAAATATATATAACATTACGTTTTGCAAAATAACGTAAATAAATCACAACACTTGTTTTCAGTTTTTTGTTTTTCTATATTCCAACTTACTCCCTCTCGGGCATAGGCTGAGAGCCTGTATACATTTAACCGCTCAACACGGTGAAACCATTGAGGAGTCCAGTTTGTTGAGCGATTATGCAATAAATGTATCAATTAATATTCTGTATCTAATCTGTAGTACAGTTTTACGACTGTGTTTATGGTACAAGATAACATACAAACATCTCTTTTTTTCCTCTGTTAAATACTTGATAAAATGACATGTTTTAATGTTGCAACTTGATAGAAACTTAATAGAAAAAACAGTTACATAATATGGTGTCATACGTATATTATTTTTCAAAGTCGTACACACAATAAATTGGGCTGCAGTAATATGAATCGAGTAATAAGTCAGATAACTTAAAAGTAAAATAATATATGTTAGAGATCGGCAAATACTACACATTTTCAATATAGCATGGCAACAACCGTTATCAAACAGTTAATCTTTAATGTTGATAAATAATTATTTTAGTAATTCCTTTAATGCCGAAAAGTTCTTAACATAAGCTCTTCAGACTAATGCATATAAATTAATATAGATAGATGCATAGATACTGAGATAGATAGATAGTTAGATATATAAAAGTAAATGAAACAATCTGAAGCCTCATACTGTGTATATATATATATAAATATATATACAGTATATATATATATATATATATATATATATATATATATATATATATATATATATATATATATACTGTATATGGAATTGTTATCTAATATGATGCAATTTCAGATCTCTGCAGATGCGTGAATACCATTCAAACACAAATTTCATTATGATTCTTAATTAACATGGCAGTTTAGAAATAAACTAAGTTATACAAGGCTTCATAATAATACGTGAGCAAGCATAATTCTCTCCCTCTCTCTCTCCCTCCCTGTTATCATTCGATCGTTAGCGGCAATGCAAGTATATCGTTCGGAATTGTTCGTGTCACCTCCCATTGTTTTCATCCAAGTATCTGTTGATATATCTGAATCCCCCCCCCCCCCCCAACACAACACCCTACCCCCACTTTCAATATAACAGACAAGCTATCTTTGTTATCTCTCCTTCACCTCATCTCTCTGTCAGTTTCATTTCAGAGTTTCGTTCATCCATATCCCATGCAGTACCGGTGATTTTCATTTCATTATATCCTGGCAACTAAAGGGACTGGAGTTCTCGAAAAGGGATTCCAGTCCTGCCGATATTCTTGACTTACAGTGTGCTGGTTTAATAATCCAGAAGGGTTTATAGCCTCCGAAGTCCTATTTTAACTAACTAACTGGCAACTATTGGACGACTTTATTTAGCTTAGGAAGGACGTCTACCAATTAATAGATTTCAGACTATCTCCAGTAATCTTTTAGCTACCATATGTCTGTCCTAAGCTCATAAATCCGTCAAAATGTAGCTGGAATATATACAAAAGACGTCACTGGTACTGGAAGGGATAATACTTCACTCTCCCAAATGATGATACTGTCTGGTCTTGAAATGATTATATTTGTTGTAATTAGTATTCCTCGACATGTATTGTTTAGCATTACTATTCACTACTGACAACTATTTCGGTTTTGTCTTAAATTAAGGGGGGATGCTTCGTTTTTTCGGGACCCCCTTCTCCCTCATGTTTAGCACCATTAGTTTTGAGATTTTACGACGTTAGGCCCATTAGTAGCAATTTGAACACCTTTCACCTCATTGCGTTGTCAATTTTAAGACCTTTCGTGTCATTAGGTGTAGATGTGTTCATGGCGAGCAATAGCGAACCTTTAATTTTAAGAGGAATCGGTAAGACATTGCTGTTGTGGATACGTTTAATCAAATGTCTGTTCCCTGCCGTACACCAAAATTACTAACAAACCCAATTTAGTAACGTTTCCAAAGCCTTGACATAAATCGTGTTTGGAACTTAAACCGGTATCACAAGAGAGATTTTATGGTCAATATTCGATTATCAATATTTTCCTGGCAATATTTCTGGAATATTTTGCACTGGTAGCGGAAACTAGACTGATGATAGATGAACTTAGGCAACCGAAATGTTTATAAATATTGACCTCATATGCTGCCAGACCAGAGTTGAGGATAAATGTTGAGGGGAAAAGAGGTCGTGTGATACCAGCTTTATGCATAATACTGTTACTGGTTGAAAACTAGCGCGCTTAACCCCTTTAGGATCTAAGACGCATGTTTACATTATATATGATTATCATTAACGGGAGGTTTTTAGTTTGTTCCTTCAACCTCTATCAAAGCTTAAATTAACACCTCCTAAACCCCCTTTCTAGATAAATTTGTACATTTTTCGGAGAAAAATGTCCCGGCCGGAGGCCAGTTCCTCTTAAATTACTGGCTCGCTATCGCTCACCAGGAAAAAATCGACACCTAAATGGCACGACAGGTCTTAAAATTGACAGAAATGGGGCGAAAGATATTAAAATCGTCAAACTAATGGGCCGAACGTCTTAAATTCTCAAAAGCAATGGGGCTAGACATAAGGGAGAATGGGGTCAAGAAAAAAGTCCCTCAAGTGGAAATCTCCCCTGAAACGATGCAATGTAATTCCGAAAGACTATCTAGGAATCAAAGGGGTAAATTCTATCTCCATTAGTTCTTTGGTTACCACAAGTTCACCCTAAACTAAATACAATCGTGTAATGATATCCAAAATATACTGTCAAAACGCATCATGCTCCTCAAAGAGTTAATATGAGTTATTCTATCCCTCACATCTTGCTAATGGGGGGATGGGTCGTTTTTTCTGGTCCACATTCTCCCTCGTGTTTATCCCCATTGTTATTTTAGATGTTAAGACGTTCGGCCAGAGTTTTGGCGATTTTAAGACTTTACGCCCCATTTCATTGTCAATATTAAGACCTTTCGTGCCATTTAGGTGTCGATTTTTTCCTGGCAAGCGAAAGCGAGCCCGTTATTTTAAGAGTAACAGGCCTTCGGGCGGGACCGAAATATTTACAAATAATTACAAAGGGGGGGTATTTTTACAGCTTGTTGGAGGCATAGGGAGGCAACTAAAAATAATAAAGATAAAACAGTAATCAAATAAATACGGCCATCTCCCCTTTAAGTCAGCATTCCCTGAGTAAGTAATAAATACGGCCATCTCCCCTTTAAGTCAGCATTCCCTGAGTAAGTAATAAATACGGCCATCTCCCCTTTAAGTCAGCATTCCCTGAGTAAGTAATAAATACGGCCATCTCCCCTTTAAGTCAGCATTCCCTGAGTAAGTAATAAATACGGCCATCTCCCCTTTAAGTCAGCATTCCCTGAGTAAGTAATAAATACGGCCATCTCCCCTTTAAGTCAGCATTCCCTGAGTAAGTAACTGAACCAGCTAACTGCAAGTCATCCAGTTCAACACACTCTTTCTCCCTTCTTCAAGATAAAGTTGCACATTTTTCCATCGCAAAATATCCCAAATGTTGACAAAGACATTTGGCGAAAAGATCATAATTATAATCACCAAACTAGTGGGTCAAATGTCATGAAATCTGCTAACTAATGGGGCTAAACATGAGGAAGAAAGGGGGCCTGGAAAACCACCCATCTCCCCTTAATACCGATGTGGAATATGGGGGGAGGGGGGGGGAATGGTCTCTTTGACTCTCTCTCTCTCTCTCTCTCTCTCTCTCTCTCTCTCTCTCTCTCTCTCTCTCTCTCTCTCTCTCTCTCTCTCTCTCTCTCTCTCTCTCTCTCTCTCTCTCTCTCCTTGTTATCATTCGATCGTTAGCGGCACCGTTTGGAATTGTTCGCGTCACCTCCCATTGTTTTCATCCAAGTATCTGTTGATATATCTGAATCCCCCCTCCAACCCCTACCTCCCCCCCCCACCCTCCTTTATAACAGACAAGCTATCTGTGCTTATCTCTCTTCACCTCATCAACCCCTACCTCCACCTATCCTAAGTAACAGACAAGCAATATTTTCCTATCTCCTTCACCTCATCTCTCTGTCAGTTCCATCTCAGCGTTCCGTTCATCTTTATCATATTCATTACCGGTGACGTCCTTTTCTCCTTTTCATCATAAACTGGCAACTATTAGACGATTTTTGTTTAGCTTAGAAAGGACGTCTACCAATTAAAAGACTACTGACTATCGCAACTAATCCAATAAGCTACCATATTATAATCTTCCTAAGCTTCATAAAAGCGTCTATAAGTAGCTGACAAAAATTATACATATATAAAGTATATATATATATATATATATATATATATATATATATATATATATATATATAAGACGTCATTGGTAGTCGTAAATATGGCAACACCATTATGATGATGCCATTGATAAATCAGCAATGATGATACAATCATAAATTAAACACAGTAATATTAAATATGGTAATTTGAAATATAATCTCTACAAATTAATATAAGACAAAGATACGAACTTTTACTTTAATAACTCTGTCAGTTTGTTTGGTCATTAAAGCAAATCATATAAATTCTGTCGCATGACGTTATCAGTATTAACTGTTTATTACCACTACTAAATTGTTTACCAATGTTCACTGAAGTAACTATTCAATATAAGATGTCCATCCTGTGGCCTACATGTACTGTATACTTTACTCCTTATTTTGTACGTATTCGATTTGAGAAGAGAAATATTCGATGGAATTCATAGTCAGTGGGCCGTTTAGTGCAGGTCAAAGTGAATATCGGTATGAACCAACATACATAACTGTTATTTAATATTGTAAGACATTGTTGTTATTGATATGGTTTTGTTTTGTTTTTTATGTTCCCTGCCATACACCAAAATTACTAACACAAACAATTTGGTAACGCTGCCAAAGCCTTGGTGTTTGGAACTTATACATAACATGGTTACTCGTTGAAAACTAACACGCCTAACCCCTTCAGGATCAAAGACGCATTTGTACATTGTTAATGATTTTTGTATAAATATTTTATGCAATTCAGAAAGGTTATCTTGGAATAAAAAGCGTAAATTCTATCTCGATTAACTCTTTAGCTCCCACAAGCTCACCCCAAACTAAATAAAATCGTTTAAAATATACTGACGAAACGTGTCATGATCCTCAAAGAGTTAAAAGGAGCTATCCTATCCTATCCCTATTGTTGTGCCAACAGTGATGTATGGGGCTGAGACATGGGCTCTGAAGAAAAAGGAGAAAAGAGGGCTGGATGTGATGGAGATGAGCTGCTTGAGGAGTATGTGTGGAGTTACTCGTAGAGACAGATTGAGGAATGAAGAGATACGTAGGAGAGTGGGGCAGCAAGAACATTTGTCAGCCAGAGTGGACAGAAGGGTGCTGAGCTGGTATGGTCATGTTGAACGAATGGGAGATGAAAGGCTTACAAAGAGAATATGTGAGTCAGGTACAAGGGGAGATAGAAGGGCAGGAAGACCCCCATTGAGATGGAGAGACTGTGTAAGAAAGGCTTTGGATGATAGAGGAATGACTATAGATCAGGCAGGGGAAGTGGTGGTGGACAGGAGTGAATGGAGAATGCTTGTGAATAGTTGAGTGAACACGTGGTCATTTGGAGTAAGGGGTCGGGCGCAAGTTGGACTAGATAATAGTCCATCAGGCGCCTGGCCCGGGGAGACGATTAATATGAAGGGTGTGCCTGGAAGTGTGGTGGGAGGGCTTGTGGCTTTGGCTCCGCTGCATGTCTGCCTGCCAAGATCGGAACCTCTCCGGGTGGTCAGGGGCCGGGGGAGTGCTGGAGCGACCTTGGTAACCCTGGTCTCTGGGTCTTCTCCTGGGTGACCTGGATGTGTGAGAGTTTGTGTTTTTTATCTGTGTTTATTTTTTGTTTTATGTTGTTTTTGTGTTTTCCCTGTTCTTGCTCTGTCTTGAGTCGGCTACCCCCAAAATGGGGATTGGGCCTGAGCATATAGATAGATAGATAGATCCTATCCCTCACAGCTTGTTAAGGGGAGATGGGTAGTTTTTTCTGGATCCCGTTCTCCCTTGTGCTTAGACCCATTGGTTTTTAAATGTTAAGATGTTCGGCCCTGTAGTTTGGCAATCTTAAGATTTTACGCCCCATTTCTTTGTCAATATTAAGACCTTTTGTGTCATTTAGGTGTCGATTTTTTCCTGGGGAGCGATAGCGAGCTTGTAATTTTATGAGGAACCGGCCTTCAGCCGGGATATTTTTCTATAGGAAAATGTACAAATTTATCTGAAAGGGGGGTTTACAGGGGTGTTTTTTGTTTAGCTTAATGGAGGTCTAGCGAGGAAAATAACAAAATATATGAATAAATGAATTAATAAACCAAATCACCAGCCACTACCCCTTTAAGACATTATTATCTGAGTAAGTAACTGAACCAGGTAACTGTGCAAGTCATCCAGTTCAACACATCCTTTCTCTCTTCCCTCAAGAACCATAGAGTTCTCGAGTATTCATGTAAATTGGTATCCAAGTGAGCTTTTAAGGGGACTGCAATGACTAGGTTTTTGGTCTATTAATTCATGTATTCATATATTTTCTAGTTTCCTCGCTAGACCTTCATCAAGCTTAGAAAATATAACCCTATACCCTCCTTCAAGATAAATTTGTACATTTTTCGGTAGAAAATTTTCCCGGCCAATGGCCGGTTTCTCTTAAAATTACAGGCTCGCTATCACTCGCTAAGAAAAATCGACACCTAAATGGCACGAAAGGTCTAAAATTGACAACGAAATGGGGCAAAAGGTGTTAAAATCGCCAAACTAATGGGCCGAACGTCTTAAAATCTGAACACTAATGGGGCTAAACACAAGGAAGAAAGTGGTCCAGAAAAATTATCCATCTTCCCTTAAATGTAAGTTTTATGTAAAAGTTGAACAATACAATCAGCCACTCAGCATGAACTGACCACTGCGTCAACAAGCCACTCACTCACTCAACCACTAACAATTATGGTGTGTACGAACATCACATATGAAACAAAAAAATAAACGAAGTGGCTGAGGGACACCACCGGTGGTGTCCCCCAGCCTACACAGTGAGGCTGGGCTGCGTGACACCCCTGGTGGTGTCCCGCAGCCACTTCGTTTTTTTTTCGCTGCCCCTCTCTCTCTCCCTTGCTGTCCCCATTTCTTCATACGGCCTTCTCTCTCTCTCTCTCAGCACCTCGACAAACCAACCACCCTTGACTTGAGTCTTTGGAGATTACATTGCTAGATTGCGATATAATTCTGACTGGGAACGAATGTGTGTGTGTGTATGTATGTGTTTATGTGTGTGTGTGTGTGAGAGAGAGAGAGAGAGAGAGAGAGAGAGAGAGAGAGAGAGAGAGAGAGAGAGAGAGAGAGAGAGAGAGAGAGAGAGATAATACAGTAGAGTAGAATAGAGTAGAGTAGAGGCTGGATGAAGGTGCAGATAAGATGTGCATGGGACGTATGGTAATGTAAGGGTGTGGCCAGCTGATCCTGTTGGTCACACAGCACAGGATAATACTGACTCGACTACCCATTACATAGGTGGTCGGGATATTTTACGAATTTTGGAAAAATATTATATACAGTATATATATATATATATATATATATATATATATATTATTTTGTTACTTTTGTTTTATTTTTTTTCTGGAGCCCCTTCTCCCTCAAGTTAACCCCATTAGTTTTGAGATGTTAATACTTGCACCCCATTAGTCTGGCGAAGACATTTCGGGCCATTTAGGTGTCGATGTTCTTTTGACGAGAGATAGCGAGCCTGCAATTTAGAGGGAACTGGTCTTTAGCCAGGCCTTTTTCTACCGACAAATTGCACAAACTTATCTCGATGGGAGATCTCGGGAGTAATTTCTTAAGAAGCTTTACGAAGATCTAAGAAGGAAACTAAAATAAATACATACATGAATAATCATATCAATAAATACAAATATAAATATCCCCTTAGAAACAGTTGATAATTATGTTCATAGAAGCCTCACTTAGGCACTGTCTAGATGCTACCGGTATATAAGATCAAAGGAGTACAAAGGAGTACAAAGGAAATCAAGCAACAACATATCTAGTGACCCTTCTAGGTTGCTTGTCCTCCAAAACACTGAGGATCAAGTGTCCAAACAGTGGTTTAGAGTGGGTAAGGGAACATTGGATCCAAGGTGATAGTAACGGTGGTAATTACATGGGTATGGACGGGAGGCTACTTACTGATAATGATGTGATGCTGGTGGTGATAGTAAACTGATCCTGTCAACAATACATGAACGTCTTGTCGGTACCGTAGAAATTAACGCTACGGTTGGTAGATGACGACCCATTATTAACGTAATTGTCCATTAGTAGACTAAACAATTACAGTGTATTTTGACGTTGTAAGGAGCAGCGACGTAGATAACTATAAGGTGGCAAGCAACTACATAATTATATATATTAATTTTAATAAACGAGCCATGTATAATTTTTAATAAACTGATAATTGACAGTAGTGACAGTTAGGGTCATCCAATAATGGTTGTTAATGAACATGAGATAGTGGTTGATAGTAGTGCTGATAGGAATATGATAATGGTGGTAGTAGTGATAGAAATATGATAATGTCAACAATGTCATAATTACTGTCGGTAGCGATATAACTAACCACAAGGTCGGCAGATAAATGACCAGTAACTGTTTTACCCCAAACATCAAGATGACAGACAGGTGAGGTGTACAGGTAGACTGGCCAGGTGTTAAGGGGGGATGGGCTTATTATTTATTTCCTCATTTATGTATTTTTTTTATCATTTGTTTTTAGTTTCCTTCCTAGACTTCCATCAAGCTTTAACAAAAATACTCCCAATATCCTCCTTCAAGATAAATTTGCAAATGATTCGATTGAAAAATGTCCCGGCCGAAGGCTGATTCCTCTTAAATTACAGGCTGGCTACCACTCGCCAGGAAAATAGCGACACCTAAATTACCCGAAAATTCATAATATTGACGACAAAAATGGAGCGAAAGGTCTTAAAATCGCCAAACTAATGGGCCGAACGTCTTAATATCTAAAAACTAATAGAGCTAAACATGAGACAGAAGGGGGGCCAGGTAAACAACCCATCTCGCCTTAACTATTCTGAAGGTTCTCTAGCCCTTAACCCCTTCTGTACCGACACCGCCCTGTTAACTATATTCGGGCTACTATTAGACGATTGTATTCAGTTTAAAAAGGGCTTCCAGCAATTAACAGGCTTCGAACTATCTCACTTTACCTTCTTAACGACCACAGATCCTTCTTAAACTGCACAAAATCGTCTAAATATAGATAGAATAAACTACAAAAGACGTCGCCGGTACAGAAGGGGTTAAGCCAATATCGGTGCCGTCCTTTTAGCTTTACTTTGGCTACTATTAAAGGACTTGATTAACCCCTGCAGCACGATGACGCCCTTTTGCCTTTGATTCAAGGTAAGATTAGACGATTTTATGCAGTTTAAGAAGGACCTATGTTATTCAGAGGGTGTATTGAGATCGTATTTTACCCCTTTGAGTCCGAGGGTACGATTATAAGCTAAAGAAAAGCATCTAATGGTAACTAGAATATGAGAAAATTACGTCGACGTGCTGAAGGGGTTAAGTTTAAAAGAGGCCTCCAGCAATTTACTAGCTCGGAATTATCTCACTTAACCAGTTTTACAACCACAGATCCTTCATAAGCTGCACAACATCGTCTAACTAAAGCTAGAATAAACTTTAAAAGACGTCGCCGGTACAGAAGGGGCTAGGGCTGGTCCAGATAGTCAACCACGACCTGTGATTTATTGTTGTTGAACCTTGGAAGATTAAGGGAGGGTTTTATGAACCCATCTCTACATCATGTTTAGCCCTCATTAGTTTTTGTGATTTTAAGACAATTGCCTTAATTTATTTGCTAGTGATTTGAAGATTTGTCCTGCCAAATAGGTGTCGATTGTTTTCATGGCGAGCGATAGCGAGCCTGCAATTAAAATTCACCTTAAGTTATTTATATTGACTTACCAACTTGATGTTTGACTGTAATAACTAAGTTTGATTATATCCAAAGTAAAGTGGATGTGTAGTATAATATGACAGCAATAATATACTACACATATTACAAATATTATCATATTATACTATCAATACAAGGTGTATTGATGTGACAAAGGTGGAGGAGTTCCCTTTATCTATCGAGGTTGGTCCTAAACGCCCTCTATTGTCTCTTTACGTTCCTAATGAGTGTGTGTTGGGTGAGGAAGGTCACAGCTTAAAGACTGTTCACCTCATAAAACACCACTTTTGCCTGAAGTTATGTTGTGATGGACAACCTGATGTGTACACCGACCCTCCTCCTAGGTCTCCAGGCTTAAGCCTCACAAACCCGTTTACCCTTAAAGCCACTTTCACACATTCACGATGTTGGTACCGATGTACCCCGATTTGAATATCGGGACACAACCAACGTGGTGCAATCCCCAACGTGTGTCGGTGTCATAGGGGAGCGGCGTGTTACCCACAGTGCGGGACGTGGCCAATCGGGCTTGGCCACCAAAGTTTGGGATTTGTTCAAAAAATTTGCACGATGGACTTTTGGCGTGGTACCATCGGGTACATTCGTGTTTGTTGACGTTTGGACGGCGTGTTGAGCACCGGGTTTCATCGGGTATACACGTGTTGGCATCTGGGTGCATCGGGAACATTAACGGGTTCTTTTTAATCCCCAAAAAACAAACAAAAATATATAATGTTTTGGTCATGCTGCCTAAGCCAAACTGCAGCTGAATCCACGCAATAGTTTCGGAGATATCGGCGTTTGAATGCAAATTATTAGCGCCGTGGCGAAATTACCCCGCGGCGATATTACCCCGTCTTACCCTATCTATTTTTTATCGGTAAAAATAGAGAGGGAAAGTACGGGCGGGCGGATTGAACAGTAACCTTCTCCTACGGTGAAATTCCACATATTATTATTATTATTTTTTTTTTTTTTTGAAATCTTATATAATAACCTTTCCTCTTGCCGTTCATAAAAAAATTGAAATAAAAAAAAAAAATATTATGGGTGAAAACCAACTGAGAGCGAATATTTTGGTGCGGCTGGGATTCTAAAAAGAGCGAAAAACTATTGTTATAGATTTATTTCTATAAAGTCCAATATTGATGATAGCATATTCTAAACACCGCCATCATGTTCAGCGGAAAAAATAGCTGTGATTTAGTATGAAAATAAAAATAACGATTAAAAAACGATATACCGATACCGGTATATCTCATATAGTTTATAATATAACAGTGCGTTTAATATCCACAGGCAAGGGTCTAAACATAGCTACAATAAAATATAAAAGACGTCGCCGGTACAGAAGGGGTTAATGCGGCCCTACAATATTGTACGGTGTCAAACATGGCCCGCCAGAGCAAATAAGTTTGACACCCCTGGTGTAGTGACGTGCAGGTACCATATCCGCACAAGATAGGTTTATATCAATACATTTTACCTTCCACAATTAGAGAAAATATGATTCATCACGAAGTGTAGCCTACCTGTGGAGATTAAACGCACTGTTATATTATAAACTATATGAGATATACCGGTACCTGTATATCGTCTTTTTTTATCGTTATTTTTATTTTCATACTAAAGCACAGCTATTTTTTCCGCTGAACATGATGGCGGTGACTCCCCTGCAGCCAGGTAACGTAGAGTGATAGCCAGGCGCATACCAGGTAGGACGGCTTTCCTACAAAACGTGTCGTGCTTCTCCACCAGTGGGCCAACACATTCAAGCAGCTCTCCGAACATGGCTTTATCCACCCGCAGGACATTTTTGTAGCCAACTCCTTCAGCAGGTTGTTATAGTGACCGTACTGCCCTCGCCTCAACAGCCACTTCCGGGTCCAGACCTGCCTTCTCCGTATCCTGGGTGGCACCTGGGCATCCTGCAAGGCTCTGTACAGGGCAACATCTAATCTTGCCTGATGTGCTGCCAGATCTACCTGCAGCTGCAGGACCTCGAGTTCATCCATGGTGTAGGGTAGGGCGAGTGGTGCTGACGTGTGGCCGTGGCTTGGGAGGTGTGTAGAGTGAGGTACACCCAACCGAACCGAAACTGTGAGGATAGTCCTCACTAAGGGGTGAATGGAAGATTTTGAGTGGGGAAGACAAAGATAGAAAAGTGAAAAGTCCAAGAAGTGAAAGATAGTGGGCTTACCACTTCGCTGTTTTTCATATTTATTTTCGATAATGTACAAACATCCATGCCATGAACAACATATATTTCTAGGGTTGCTAATTTAAAGTCTTCAAAAAATGTTAAGGCCGCCTGACAGGCTCAGGTTATTGACTTAATTTATTTTTGAACACCATCACCACTGATTAGCTCTGCTATTCTTAAAAACTAATCATCCCCCAACAGCCACACTGACTTCCTCCCCCGGTCGGAGCTGTTACATCCCGGTGGGTCCCCTGTCTGGGGCCCACCGTAGTAGGCCCCACGCAAGAGTGAGGTACAGGTACCAGAACCGGCCCCTTTATATCGAATTGTGTCTGTTACCCCGTCTGTCGTTGTGGCGTCGTGTTCGCCGTGTCACACACTTAACACCATCGTAAGTCCATCCACCTTCGTCGTCGTCCCCTCGTGCCACGTCGGGGTACGGTTTTGACCGGAATTTGGACCGTTAGGGCATTGACGTGGTGCCCTCGTGTTGCAACCATGGTACCATCTGGCCCGTCGTGGCTACGACTTGTCACCGTCGAGGCTTCGTCGTCAAACGCGTACATCGTGTCACTGTCTCTGCCGATGTACCAATTTGTGTACCCCGATTTGAATATCGGGGCACAACGTGGTGCAATCCCCAACGTGTTTCGGGGTCGTCGGGGAGCGTCGTGTTACCCGCGGTGAGACGTGGCAAATCGGGCTTGGCCACCAAAGTTTTGGATTTGTTCAAAAATTTTGCACGATAGACTTTTGGCGTGGTACCATCGGGTACATCCTGTCGATGACGTGGGTTTGACGTGGGTATGGCGTGTTTCCATCAGCATCGGCGTAGTGGCGTCGGGATACGTCGTGAAAGATAAAGGGCCATTTTCAAATCCCCCACACCCACCAAGACAGGCCCACGGAGCATGCCACGCACCCCCCGCTGTACTTACAAGCCCCACGCTGCATCCACGAGCCCCAGACGCGGCCATAAAGCCAGCCCCGAGGAAGGCCTCTGCCTCACTCGCCCTCGCCAAAGTGAACAGTGCACATCTATCAACGTTAATTATTTCTATATACCCCACCACTCTACGCCACGCCATGCCCCGTAATGAGAACCTAACTACCCCTATAAAAAGGTGTAAGAAGACAGCAAAGGCAGCAGCAGTGGTAACCAATGTGGCATTTGCAGATGAAGAGGTCCCCGACCTGTCCCTACCACCACGCGGTGACACATCCGAAGCCATTGAACCGACGCAGGAGGTTGCTGGACCAAGCAACGAGCAGCAGAGACACCACCAGCACAACACCAGGCAACACCAACACCAACGAAAGGCCTTTCCTCTTGCCGTTAATAAAAAAAAAAAAAAAAAAAAAATATTTTTTATTATGGGTGAAAGCCAATTGAGAGCGAATATTTTGGTGCGGCTGGGATTCTATAGAAACAAAAAACTATCGTTATAGATTTATTTCTATAAAATCCAATATTGATGATAGCATATTCTAAACACCGCCATCATGTTCAGCGGAAAAAATTGCTGTGATTTAGTATGAAAATAAAAATAACGATAAAAAAAACGATATGCCGGTAGCGGTATATCTCATATAGTATATAATATAACAGTGCGTTTAATCTCCACAGGTAGGCTACACTTCGTGTTTCGGTAATCATACCGGTACACTGATTTTTCGTTTGAACTTATTAACTCGTTTGATATAAGTTGATTATGGAATATTATATACGGTATATACGGTATAGGCCTGTACCATATCAGGTCTTTATTTATTCATCATGTGCGTATGACAACACTATAAATACGCACATGATTAATAAATAAATACCTAATATGGTATAGGCCTATAGCGTATATAATGTATCATAATCAACTTATATCAAACGAGTTAATAAGTTCAAAGGAAACATCAGTGTACCGGTATGATTACCGAAACACGTGTGTAGCCTACCTGTGGAGAATAACTGTCGAGTGAGTGTGTGTGCGTGTGTGAGTGTTCTTGTTCTTGTGTGGCTATATCGACCGCCACTGATACACGGTATGCTTGGGAGGTGTGTAGAGTGAGGTACAGGTACCAGAACCGGCCCCTTTTATATCGAATTGTGTCTGTCACCCCGTCTGTCGTTGTGGCGTCGTGTTCGTCGTGTCACGCTCGTAACACCATCGTAAGTCTATCCCCCCTCGTCGTCTTCCCCTCGTGCCACGTTGGGGTAGGGTTTTGATTGGTCGGGGTACGGGTTTCACCGGAATTTGGACCGTTAGGGCATTGACATGGCGCCCTCGTGTTGCAACTGTGGTACCATCTGGCCTGTCGTGGCTACGACGTGTCACCATCGAGGCTTCGTCGTCAAACGCGTACATCTGTCTCTGCCGATGTACCAATTTGTGTACCTCGGGGTACATCGGGACCAACATCGTGAATGTGTGAAAGTGGCTTTACACACAAAACTGTATACTGAACACCTTAGGCAGGGGGAACAAAACACTCGGCCCCTTTGTTGTGGCAGCAATATATTTTGTTGATATTGTGAATACAAATGTGAGAACCATTGTTATTTTACACTTTACAAAATGAGCGAATTTTGCGAATATATATGTAGTTCGAAAGAGAAAGCGAGCGCGTACACAGCTGCTTTTAAGTTGTTAGACGGGGATAAAGCCATCCATTAACGATTATACTGTAGAATAAGCCGTGGTGGTGAGGAAATTATGACCAATTTCTTCATCACATGTGTCTGTTTCATGTGTTTACAACTATACGTTTAATTATATGGAACATTGTAATTGATATAACACTTCCATTGTACAAAATTTGTGTTAATTCATGAAAAAGAGGATACAATAAACAATATGTTAGTATGCTGCATAACATTACCAATTTAATAAGAGTTCAAGAGTTCTACAAGAATAATATATATTGGTGACATTACTCAAGTCAAGTGTATTGAATCTGGCAAGTGAGGTTGTAGATAAATGAGGGTGATAAAAAGATAGTGTGATAGATAGAGATATAGTGATAGACCTATAGGGCGCTGGGGTCTCCTAATCACCTCAGACCCTGGCTTATATGGTCTAGGCCCTAGGGTCTCACTAATATGGTCGTCAGCAGCCTTACATCAGCTCACACACACACACACACACATATACACACATTTTCGCTAGGTTAAAAAGTACATATCTATAATATCTATTTGCATGTTAATGGTTCACATGTAGTAGGTTCGCGTAATAGTCTATGTTAGGCATTATCGTACATTCGTTGATTATCCTGGATAACCTATTATCTAAAAAGATCCTCAGGCATTTCAGCGAGCATAATAGTATATATTACGTTAAGGATGCTTATTCTCCCTCTTCCTATTACTTAAATTGCTTCAAACTCCGTGTGTCCAGGCATTTTAGCTCGAACGTCCCTTGATTTCGGCCCTGTCACTCTTTGAAATCTGGGGGAGGCACTCGCTGCAGGCAGTTATGCCTTTTGTCTCCCTCATTCACATAGAAAACAAAATTAAGTTATCAAGAAGGAAATTTTACTCTTGAACAGCCTGATGAGTCCTTCACCAGTTATTTATAGTCAACATATTATTACGGTGATTACACAGTGATGAATGGAGGATTTTGATTAATTACTGTGCACTGCTTCCACCAACCAACGAGATTGAGATTAATAGCTTGGTAAAAATATGGAAGGCTTGAATGAAGGGCGTAGAACTCTACATATTTCATCTATATATTTTACGTGTTAAATCATTCGATCAGCTAATCAAAGCCTATCAATTACTTGTCCAAGACAGATTTAATATAGAAGTGTTATATAATGAAATACACCATATTTAATTGTATAATATTATTTACTTGTTAATGAAAAGAGAACTATCATAACCTGGATAAAGTGCTTAGTCAAAAAATCGTTTTCCATAATAAGTATGTCTGATTTAAGTCGTAATGTATCCTTCATTCTCTTGGTGCCCCCTTGTCGTTGTTGCCTTTTAGTGTGTCTTTATACTGTACTTGGGTTGTTTTGGCTGGTTTTAGGTTTTCTCTAACATTTAATTTTATAACAGACCCAATTTATAGGTCCATTAATTTTATTAGGAAAAGGAGCAAAGCATATGTGGGTGCATGTAAACATATCATATTACCAGTCTTGCAAAGGCAGCCTCCCAGAAGCTGGGTGTGCTCAACCGCCTTAGGGGGTTCTTTTCCCCTGCACAGCTTCTTGCTCTGTACAGGGGCATAGTGCGCCCTTGTATTGAGTATTGTTCACATGTGTGGGGAGGTTCCTCTCACACCGCTCTCCTAGACAAAGTTGAAAGGAAGGCCTTTCGTATCATTAACTCCCGTCCACTCACCAACTCTCTGCAATCTCTCTCTCTCCGCCGCAATGTTGCATCTCTCTCGCTATTCTATCGCTACTATAATAATCAGTGTTCCTCAGAGCTATCCCAGTGCATACCACCTCCTTTACGTAGGGCATGTGGTACCCGTCTTGCAACTCAATCCCACCCCTACTCTGTGCAACTCTCCAACCCAAGAGTGAAACGTTACTCTCAAACTTTCTTCTACTCAACATCTGAGCTCTGGAACTCTCTCCCAGAATCAGTCTTTCCCTCTTCCTATGACTTAAATTGCTTCAAACTCCGTGTGTCCAGGCATTTTGGCTCGAACGTCCCTTGATTTTGGCCCTGTCACTCTTTCAACTATGGGGGAGGCACTCGCTATAGGCAGTTATGCCTTTTGCCTCCCTCAATCACATAGAAAAAAAAAAAAAAAAAAAAAAAATATCAGTATATATATCAGGAATATTATGTGTGTGAATCAAAGACGTTAAGGTCATGATTCATAGCATTTATTGTACGGATATAATCATATCACTAACTTTAGACACCATCCCAACACCGATTAAGGGGGGAAGAGCCGTTTTCCTGGTCCATTTTTCTTGTTCATGCACGTCCCCATTAGTTTTGACAATTTAAGACGTTTGCCTCATTAGTTTGTCGATGTTAAGACTTTTTGCCCTATTTCATTGTCAATATTAAGACCTTTCGTGCCCTTTACATGTCAATTGTTTTTCATGGCGAGCGATAGCGAGCTTGTAATTGTGGAGGAACTGGCCTTCGGTCGTGATATTTTTCTACCGAAAACTTTACAAATGAATATTGAAGGGGGATCTAATGGATGTGGTTTTTTTTTTTTTTTTTTGTAAGTTTGATGGAGGTCTAGGGAGGAAACTAAACAATACATAAATATATAAATAAATAGACCCACACAAATAACCACTGTCCCCTCAAGCTGTCGATAAATTGGCTTCTGCCCATCCTAATTACTCAGCTTATCGAACGTCGTTATGGCCGAACGTGTTTATTTATGAAATCCTGGCAGTGATATAATACAAGGACATAGTATATTCTAATTATTCAATTAACCCGTTCAGTACCGGTGACATCCTTTTCATTATCATCTGACAATGATTAGACGATTTTAATTAGTTTAAGAAAGACCTCTAGCAAATATTAAGGCTTCAAACTATCTCAACCAACCCTTTTAACTACAACTAATCCTGCTTAAGCTGCATAATATCGTCTAAATATAGCTAAAATAAAATATAACTAACGTCGCTGGTACTCAGAGGGATAATTATCGTGAAATCAGTTGCTAAGGGGCTAAAAGTTCGCCATGATAGCAGAGATCGAGTTATAGTAAGGGAATGGTATGCATCCGGCCAGGTATTTAATGTTTGGCAACATCCCTCAAGTTGCATTAACCCCTTCTGTACCGTCGACGTCTTTTTATTATATCCAGGCAATGATTAGACGAATTGATTCATCGTAGGAAGGACGTCTACCCATTAAAAGGCTACAGACTATCGTAAGCAATCCTTTTAGCTACCATATATCCTTCCTAAGTTTCTAAAAAAATTATAAATGTAGGAGAAATCAATGTTAAAAGACGTCACCGGTACGCAAAGGGTTAAGGTGCCTTCCATACCAGATAAGATTGACATTCAAATGGCATCAGCCCTAATAACATAATATGGAATTTGATATTGATGGTTATAAGAGGATAAGGGCAACAGGAACAAGGTTAAGCTGCAGCAAACATGGAACGTCAGATATACTGTAGATCACTACCTCTCTGTGCATTACAATTTCTCACCAGTTGTGGCGATGTACTGTATTATAATCTCTATCCCTCTTCCAATTTACCTATTCTATTTCTCTAAAAGGCCTAGTTTACTGCGCCATATCCTCCTAAGGAAGTGATAGATCATCTTCTTAGTTAGATCCATATTGGTGATGAAATTGTATTCCCATGAATGGAGGGATGCTGAATCCAAAGAAGGAGTTATTCATTGTATGCCATTCATGCACTCGGCTCCCCTTGGGTGGTCAATGTGAGGACATTGGTACTAGACTACGATAGGACGAAACAATAATAATAATAATAATAATAA
Organism: Paralithodes platypus; assembly: GCA_032716605.1. NCBI lineage: Eukaryota > Metazoa > Arthropoda > Malacostraca > Decapoda > Lithodidae > Paralithodes > Paralithodes platypus. The sequence goes on along the minus strand of CM064488.1, from coordinate 13,567,886 downwards.
TTATGCGGCCATCCAGGGTATGACAACTTAATATCTATGTTAAGGGTGGGACTCCGGGTACATATGAAGCCTCGGAATCAGACGGGTTCTCTTTTAACGAGGGTGGACCTGAGTAGCCAAACTTATAAGTCCCTTGCTACACTGGTATGGGTTGGAGAGAAGGCTTACTTTTTGCAGGGGCCAAGCCCTCAGGGTCTAAGGCGTCTGCCCATAGGTGAATAGACATAAATATCATATTACATCACCACAGGCACTGGCTCATATTCTTGTACAGTTTTCTTTCCCAGAATAATACGTAATCCTCGGTACGCACCATTAAAATCTATATTTGTCTAGATATTCAAGGATTTCTATGTTTATGCATATGTATGTATGTACTCAGGTACATACCCCATAGCTGGGGGTGGACGAATAGAGACAGAGCCCGAACAAAAAACACATTTAAAGTTTGAATTCCTTGGGCTCAGGACCACATTTGCGTTCTATCGCCCCTTTCTCTGTCCCGTCTAGTAGGTGAATTTTACAAGGGGAGGAGGATTCCTACCATCCCACCCCCGAAGTAGGAAAATTAGTACAGGAAAAGAGACAGACCGAAACGGCTAGGTGGGTAGAAGATACCAAACCTCACTCTGGACAGGACCAGCCCTCACCTATGTTCATACCTCAAGAAATTACGGGTACACATTTTACAACGACTCGTAAATATGGGCTAATGTCAGATAATCATTGATGGTGGAGGTTTATACTTTATTCACTAAGTTTTGGTCAATAACAAGTTTAAAACCTGGCATTGCCATCCAACCAACCGTAAAAACTGAATTATTGCTATCACTACCTTTGTGTATTATTGAATCCCCTTCATTGTGATAGTAAATCACCAATATCACTGATTTATATTAGTCTTAAGCAATAGAATTACATCCCATGTTGTACTGCTAATTTAATTTGTTATAAAGTAGGTAAATGTTTCAATCGACGCACTAAGTATATCCCAACAAGGTACCCCAGGCGGGCGTTAAATCTAATTATTTGTGATGAGACATGAAGTGAGGGTGGTTGTGTGAGTGTTGTGTGGCTGTATTCAGGCGAATGGTGTGTAGGGTTAGCATTCAGTATCGATAAGTATATATTCTAAAATCGATGATGGGTTGAATGGATTTGTTTTAAATTATCCGAGTCCTCATGTATCATCCATTATTACATATGGCATCTCTGTGACGTCTTCCTCCGCACTATTTTGACCAATCTCCCCTACCATGGCATCAAACTATATTTTGAGGATATAACAGAAAGCTTTAATAAGGTGCTAAACCAGCACCAAGCTCTCTCCTGGACAGATCGTTATGCTATAGTTTGTACAAACACCGACCATTAATTATCATCATGTGGTCCTGATTATTCTCAATACACCCTCGTTGTTATGGAATATTACCTACATCATTCCCTTTCTGGCACTGTTCCTGCTCTTGATCTAAATATAACCCCTGCTACACTGTCTGCTTGGAGTGTATGAAACCGAGTCACCATTTGAGGTTAATAGTCCACTCACACTGGACTAAATAAATGTTTAACCGAATTATCCCCCAATAGATTATTTGCAAAGGTATTTGATAAGTTGTTGAATCTTGTGTGCGTGTGCATTCCCAATTATAGTTTATATGCAATACATTTAGTAAATAGACTAGTGATTAAACTGCACATAAAACAAAAACAACAACCTGCCCCTTATTCCTCCACAGAACCAATAACAT